>OU612048.1:685949-701012 GCA_914767935.1 Coremacera marginata
AGGAATTAAAAGTAAGTGGGGGAAAACATCTTAGGCTGCGATTACAGTTTGCATTGTAGCAGGTAACGTATGGGGGGAGAGGGGAGGTAGGGGACTTTAACGTCAGTAGACTAGTGTAAAGTGTAAGAGCAAACTGAAAAAAAAACAACAAAAAAATAGACCATAAATCTATTATAAAAACCTAGTGTAAAAAAGTAGAATGGAGTATTTCCTCTCAAGTCAGTTTTTAGTTTCTTTATTTTCAATTTTTAAAAAGCAATAAAGTGTAACTAACTTTTTAAGAAAAAACTTTTTCGAAAATATAGAAAAACGTCAATTGCAATCGAAATAAAAATCAGCAGCTGTTGCTATGCATTTACTTCAGACTTTACTCTTTTACATTCTGGCTTGTAAAAATGCTTTTAGTCCCTAAGTCGACACAACTCTTCTCTATCCTGACTTAACTTTCCTTTTTTTTTTTATAGTGCTCGATCTAGTCGGTTCATCTTAAGTGTGATTTGCAATTTTAGCAATGAATAAAAACATAGAACAAAGAATTTGTCTCAAATTTTGTATTGTAGCATCGAATAGCTGGAATGTTACAGAAGGCTTACAGAGAATCGACTTTATCAAGAACATGTGCATATATATGAATGGTACAGTTCATCAGAGATATTGTGATAGGAAATTTCGGCTTTCGACTGTGGGAAAGGGATAGCCTTATATCCTGTTTATGTCAAATGGAAGACAATACTAACAAGACTGAAAAATTGCTTATTATTTCATATAAAATGGGTATTGATGAATGAGTAACAGGTATTAATCATGAAAAAACTTATCAATATCATGTGAATGAAGTTTCCTATCTTTTTATCTCTGCAGTTCATTCAACTTCTTTAACCTTCAATAAAGTGAAAGAAATGGGGATTTATATTGGAAATTGGCATTTAAGTTTGATTAAGTTTGAGAGACCTAACCTTAAACAATTTTCCTTAGAATACCTGATAACTTGAGTGTTGTGTGACGCCGAATATCATAATTCACAGCCTAACTTACGGTAACTAACGGTTTAAACGTCGACGCTTTGACATGTCAAATATGTATTCATATTAACATTTAACACTTACATTTGTATGGGTGAATTTCACAATAAACGGCCCTCCCTTTTGCAGTCCTTTCTCTCAAAAAATAAGCACAAAACTAAACAAAAAACTAGTAAGAAATGAAGGTTCGGAAGGGTACCGAAGCTTAAGTATCCCCCCGCGGCCGAATTCAAGTATATTCGAAGCAGAGAACGAAAATAAACTCTAACAAATCGTTCCATTTCGTTACGTTTCAATCTTTCAAGCCTACGAAACAAAAACGATTAAAATAACGAAAGAACGATTGAGCTTCTGTTTTGTTTTTTCGTTTGCTGTTACTAGCAAAACTATAAATAAAACAAAAAAATTGTATAACGAAGAGACACAAATGAAACCGAAACAACGATTCGTTAAACGATCGTCGGATAACAACAAAAACAATTTTCCACTTCGCATAATTTTGCACGATTTGTATATTTGCTTCGTTTCTTTAGTAAATTCTCAGCAAAATTCTCTCCTTCCTTTGTTTTTAATTTAATAATTTGCTGTGAAACAACAAAAACAAAAGCCCTCTTATACTACGTTCACATTGAGAGCTAAATGCGCATTTACGAAATTGAATGTATATATTTGTCTCTTTTACTCTTACAAGGAGCATACGGCCACGCATTCTAAATTGCTAATGCGCATTTCGTTAAATGCGCATTTAGCCCTCAGTGTGAACATAGTATTACGCTGTGTGTAAGCAAGATCATTACATCATATAATAATCATTATATGATCAACATAAGATCAGCATCAGCATAAGATAATCATTAAATTTCTTATGCATAACAATGATCATTAATAAAAAGTTTGCTTTGGTTTCGTTTTCTATAATGACACTATAGCAGAATTATAAGGTAGGGCCGACTCGGAGAGGAATGAAGTAGAAAGCAGAATAAAGCTAGCTATCAAAATCAGCTGTTCATCGCGAGTTTCTTTATCCTCACGTTTCGCAGTTGCTTTTAGGTTACAACTGTTACAGGTTTTTTTTTTGCAATTTGAAGACTTCCGTCACATTTTATAGTTTTCATTACACTTTTTTTATAATATTTTCACTCAAATTATCACAAATTTAACACCCGCGACCGCACTGTTTGCAACTTGGAAACAAAATATTTTCTTCATTAGCTATTTCTACGAAATTCGTTGTTTTGACAACTAACCAACTTTTTCATTATCCACTCTTCGTTGACGCCTTAGGGCACTAAGCGAATCGGCCCTACCTTATAATTCTGCCATGAATAACACATTAGCAAAAATTATACAAATTACGTTAGCTCTCTCTTCTACTGAAAGGTTTCGTATTTCGTTCGCCCTCACTAACGATTCGAATAAAAAATATCGACGTTGTATCACTCTCTGATAGATCGCTTCGGATCATGATACAATTATAAGATAGGCTCACATTGAAATGGCTGCTCAAACAACAAGTTTTGCAACAACAAAACTGTGGGTGCTCTAAACGTCAAATGATAAAGGCGACAACAACAATAAGAAAAGTAAAATTCGGCCCGTCGGTTCCTTTTTACTCCAACTTGAGCCTACCTTATAATTCTGCCATGGGTTTGGATATTGTTTCGTTTATTTTTGTTCTCTGATTCGAAGTCTTTAGCCACGACAGACACGATGACATTCAGTTTTATATATTTACGTAAGTTTTCCTATTTTGATGACGTCACTTTGTATGGTAGGTAGACGTGCTTTTCATCTGATGTTGCCGAATATCATAGATATGGTTCATATTATATACCAAAGCTCATGTGCAATATTTCAAGACATTTCTTTAACTTTTGTGGATTTCTAAGAGATTTTAGTTTAAAATAAAGCCACTTTGTATGAGAAGTAGGCGTGGTTTTCATCAGATTTTAGCAAACATTATAGAGATGGTTTATATTAATTATAAAAGCTCATGTGCAAAATTTCCAGACATTTCGTTAATTTTTGTGGATTTTTAATTGATTTTACATTAATAAAAAGGCCACTTTGTATGGGAGGTAGGTGTGGTTTCCATCCGATTTTTTCAATTTTCACAGTCAAAACTTTTGCAATAGAGTTCAAAGCATTTCTCTCTTTTTTTAATGTTATTATTTGCTCATGCCCTTTAAGACAAACTTCCTTTGTATTTTGACACATTTTTACTAAAATATATTTTATTTTACGGATGACAGCAAAGTTCTTCAGTCAAACAGGTTCATATTCGTAACTTTTTTTGTGTAAATCATGCGAAATTTTAAAAAACTGCCGCTACTTCCTTCGTATCGTACGTATACTTATCAGTGATTCAATATGCGTTTCATTTGTTTGCACAAATCAAATGCGAACTTAACGAGACAATTTGTTGTCTGTTTGAACATCTGTGTCATTGCATTTGTAAATACGTAGTTGATTTAGATTAGAAATGTTTAGTTTGTTTAAAGTTGCATGTTTAGGGGGGTATGTATACTTTTCTGTGTGACTGTATATTTTAAATATATTTGAAAATTTAAATTTTAACAAGCAAAATATAGTTTTAATATGTAATATATATAAAACTAGTTCAATAAATAATTCCAATTTATTATATTTTAAAAAGGAACGAAGATTTTAATAGTATTACTTCCATGGCAGTCCCCAGTCTCCGTATATGTAAGCCTGCATAGAAGTAATATAAATTTTTGTATTATTTATTTGATTAATTTTGCTGAAGATTAACAAAAACAATAACAAACTAATATGCAAATATTTCATACATACGTATTACAACAACACAAGCAGTTACTGAACAATATCTTAAAACGATTCTTGATTTACATAATGGTTTATGTGTAGTAGCGCTGCGTTTTTTAAATACCAAATATAAACTAATGTAATGAACTATGCATCGCTTCATCATATTGCAACGTATTCTCTTCTCAGGCATCAGGCGGACAATGCAATCCCACCCTAACTGTTTGGAGTCTGCCAGCAGACTGAAAGCTTTTTAGCGGCGCAAGCCTTTATAAACGTATGCATTGCTTGTAAAGCTCTGAGAAATTCATAAAACTATTCTATTCAGCAAACAACACGATGTTGCTTTCGAGATTTCGGCACGAACTAAAGCAACAAGCATAGGAACGTCAGCAGCAACTGAATCATCAATGCATTTTTTCTCATACAAAAATGTGAATTTTTCTTCTTTTCTTTTGTGGCTTTATTAAATAAGTGACAAATCCTTTCATGCACAAAATCACTGATATTTTGGTATTAATTTTATCTTTGTACGATGAATATTAAAGGCTGTATAACGCCCTAAAGTGTCCGCTAAAAAACGTTAGCATTTACAGGTGCACTACTGATCGTACCATTGGTTCCGAGATTGCGGGCGCCGGAAACCAATTACTTCTACAGCTGCAGCGCGCATGTAGTGGGATATGTGCGCCCAAAGTCCGCCAGCGTCGTCCGGTCCAGAGGTTGGTTGCTTGAGCTTAACCGAAAGTTGAACGGAGTAGTTAACTTTTCCAAACAGCATTAGTTAAACACGAGAATTTGTGAAAACAAACTTTATAAAATCACTAAACCCTGCAGTTCAGTATCTATTAAATTTTAAAAATATTTATTTTTTTTTTTTTCAGATGGAACGCTGGATACAAATGCATTATCAGATAAAAGAACGTGAACAAGCAGTTCAATTGGCACGTGATCGTGAATTATTCTTTTGGCTGAGTGGCTTTTATATGATATCATTTTTTAGTTGTATTTCCTATTATCAACGCATAAGAAACACCGCTGCATTGGTACCATTGGTGCCGCTCACATTTGTCGTGAGCTACTTTGGCGACTTAGCATACGGAAGTAAAATTCACAGGATACACGGTAAATAATAACGTCTAAATAACTCCTTTTTTTTTTAAACTATTCAATAACGTTTTTCTTTGTTATCTGTAGCTGAAGCTGACATGATAATGAAGCATGAGCAGGAACTTTTACAATGGCCGGGAGGGCTTCCAACTGTTGCCAGTATCGATGAAGCACGCGTTGAAGTAGAAATGGAAAAGAAGATGCATCCTCATGCTTCATAAATAGCGCATATTCCACGTTAAACGTTTTACTTATTATAATAATATTTGGCTAGTTTTTTTATATCATACAAATAAGTACTTAAAGGTCTCTATATATATATTTAAATTTTTTGATTCCTGAAATGCTCATATTTAAATAAGAAATTCTAGCACGCTCTACCTAGTATAAATAATAATAAAAAAAAAACCTCGAAATAATAAAAGGATAAAACTTAATGTTAGCTTTTGTGCCTAAATGGAAGCGAAAAGTTCTGCACAGAAATTGCAAAAAAAAAATGCTCAAATACCAATTATAAAAAATTATACCAAAAATGATGAGAATTTAAATGAGCAATACAACAAGAATTCGGATTTTGAACTAAGAAACAATAATTTTGCACGATATTTGAACGGAGTTCGTACCAAACTTTACACTTGTAATTAATACGTTTTGTCATAAATATTAAGTAAAAAATTTCCTTTTATATTAGATTAAATAAAATTTATAAATCTGATGTGTTTATAATAGTGCTACAAAATTGTTATGAAAAGATCTTCTCCAAATAAAAATATTTTGCCGCACGTGTCCTAGTGACCTATCGTCACTCGAAAACGGCTCGACCGATTTGGCTGATTTATTGTTAGTTATGTGTTCGTAATTGTTAGGACAAGGTTTTTGAAGAATGAAGTTGTAGATTTTATTAGTATGTTTGTTTGAAAATTTAAAAAAAAAAAAATTTGATGCTACAGAAATCATTATTATTGCTGAGTTGTACAGGTTTTGATTGTGAAACTTGGTATGTAGGTGCTATGAGTCCAAGTGGCTGTGAGTACATATATATACATATATATATAAATCGCAACGCCCACTGTTACCGCCCATCTATATATATATATAAACAAGCGGGCGTGGCATATTCCCCTCACAAAAGGCGCTATGAAAAATCGCCTGAAAAAAAAATAAAATAAAAAATCACCAGAATGAAAAATGGCCCAAACATGGACATAGCAAGAGTTTTGTTCAGAATGAATAAAAATAAATAAATAAAACAATGTGTCAGCCGTAAGCTTGTAATAAAAAATAAATTCAGTTTTAATGAATATTAATAAATTCTATGCCTTTTAATTACAACAAAAATTTTTTGAATTTCTTAATTTAATACGAAAACTTTTATTTTTCTAAGTTTCACGGTGGGAGAAACTGACTCCCCTGCCCTACTCTCACTACGCCCATGGCCAAATGAAATTTCACCCAACAAATACCAAAAAAAAAAATCCAAACATTTTTGAAAAAATGACCCAAAAACAAAAAGGAAAATTCACCAAAAAAAAAAAAATAGAAAATGCAAAAACGCAGAGTTTTTTGCATTGTTCCCAAGTACATTTCTTAATTTTTTTTTTTGCTCCAATTTTAATTCCATGAATCAGGCTTCAAAAATCTACACATTTTGTATAAAGAAAATATGAATTATTTTCAAAACAAGAATTTAGTTTGGTAAGCAAAAAATTCCAAAAAGAAAGAAAGGCAGGACGGGGCAGACAGGTAGCGCGCGCCAAATATTAACATTTTTTCTGAAATATTACAAATGCAAAATCAAAAAAAAAAAAAAAATTTAAATCACCAAGTAATTTCACCCAAAAAATATACAATATAAAACTAAAAACGTAAATTCGCTCAACAAAAATGCAAAATCGCCCAATTTCGTTTTTTCAAATATGTATGGAAAAATATTGAGGGATTTTTCATATTTTTTAACCGACTTCAAAAAGGAGGAGGTTCTCTAGTTCGTCGGTTTCTCTTTTTTTTTTTTTTTTTTTTTTTTATATTTTTTTTTTTATTTTTTTTTTTGTTTTTTTTTATTTTTTTTTTTTTAAATGTATGTACATCGATAACTCCTAAACCATATGCCTGATTGCCATAATTTTGGAAAATAAGCATGGAGGTAACCGTAAAAAGTGGGCGGTGTTCGAGAACTGGGTCGTGGCAATACTAGAAAAACAGTGTATCTTGAATAATTTTGAGACTAGAGTACTGCAATTTTGTATAGGGGTAGGCATTATTATTACAAAGTATGGTCAATAAAGTGGGCGTTACTCGACAAATGGACGTGGCAATATTAGAAAAACACTGTATCTCGAATAATATTGACACTAGTGTACTGCAATTTAGTGTAAGGGTAGACACAGTTAATACAAATTACGGTCAAGAAAATTGGCGTTACTTGACAAATGGGCGTGGCAATATTAGAAAAAGAGTGTATCTCGAATAATATTGATACTATGGTACTGCAATTTGGTATAGGGGTAGGCATTATTAGAACAAATTACGGACAATAAAGTGGGCGGTATTCGACTACTGGGCGTTGAAATATTATAAAACAGTGTATCTCGAATAATATTGACACTAGGGCACTGAAATTTATTTAAGTACAGGGGTAGGCACAATTATTAAAAATTACGGTCAATAAAGTAGGCGCAATCCGACAAATGGGCGTGGCAATACTAGATAAACACTATCTCAGTTAATATTGACGCTGGCACAATTATTACAAATAGCGCTCAAGAAAGTGGGAGCTTATTTAACAATAGGGCATGGCAATATTAGAAAAACACTATACGTGTTGAGAAAAAACACGTGACATCTGATTTAAATTTAAGGGAAAGATATTTGAAATAACTAACAAACTTTCAGAATGTAATAGAACAATTTTTTTAAGAACAATTGTATTCATGTAGTTTATACACTTTTTTCGTAAATTTATCATATTCTCTAAAAAGGAAGATATAAAAACTTAAAAAAAAAACCGACTGCAAAGTCACTACAAAGTAAAAAATAATTTGAAAGTTTTCCTTTTAATTTCTTGGTCATATTTTACAATTTATTTAATCATATTATTACATTGGAAAACTTATTATTTGATTTTTTTCTAATTTGTTTTACTATCATAAAAATATTAATTTCTTTATGAATACAAAAGCTTTGAAGTTAGCGCTTCTGATTAAAAGTCTGATTATATTAGCGTCCTTAATGTTTTTTGAAATTCAAAATACTTTAGGAGATATGGCCTTTTTTGTCTAGCAATGTTATTTCCCCAAAATGCGATTTGCTTAATTTGGCTACTTTTTGAATGCAACGGTTTGAAGCAACCACCGAATTTCGTTCAACGCGTTCTTTAGTAGGTAATAACTTGTTTGTGTACGCATTTTCAAATAAATGAATACACATTTTTGAGCCTAGGTATTCGAATGTTGGCAGCGTTTAGTTCACTTTGGATTGGGTTATAAACCGGACGCGCGCGCATGGAGTTTTGAAGAGTACAGTTTTGATAAAAATGTTTGTTTGTGCGAAAGACAATGGATAGAAAAAGTAATAGAAATAAAAATAAAAGCAATCGAAAAACTCGTCTCTTGAAACGACAGTTTCGTGGTAACCAACACGAAAGAGATGAGGACACGCACTATTGAGATTGCCAATTATATTGCAAATGTCATTTTTTTTTTTTTTTGTTTTTTGCCAATACTTCAAATAATGAACCTAATGGGCATCCGGATTGGCAACGTCACATATGATTTCGCCACGTCTCGGAAAGAAGAACGTTTGAAAAGGTCCGCAGCCAGAGCTCTGGCCGCATCAAAAGAAGGTAGAACTGTCCGAAGAGCACAAAGAGCCGCTGAGTCCTTATTTTTGGAAGAAGAGGAAGGAGTTCTTTATGGGGCTGGCATTGTAGATTGATATATGTAAGTATTTTAAAAAAAATAAATGTTTTATTGCCTAAAATTTTCTTTGAGTTTTTTCAAAATCACGTTTTTGAACTTCGAAGTCACTTTTCTCCGGTTCTACAGAACCGATTTTGATGAAACCATGTGCAATCGACGCAGAATTATCAAATCATTTTGCATGCAAATTTTTTATTTAAATTTTTTTTTGATGCAAAAAAATTACTTCAAACTTAAACGCGTTTATCTCGAAACTACGTTTTTCGAGCTTGCGGCCCAGATTGCGCCCGTAGTTCTGAACCGATTTTGATGAAACAAAGTGCAATCGACGCAGAATTGTCATCATTCTGGTCTCTACTTCAATCACAATCTTAGACAATTTTTTACTTTTTTTTACACTAAACTACAAAAAAAAAAAAGACACAAAGTCGGGTTTTCATTTCTGTATTGAATCTAACGCCGTTTTCTTTTCCATTTCAGATGATTCGAAGTCGAGTTATCCGGGCCGCAAGCAGCATACCTTTTTTTTCGACGCCCACCTTTGAAGGACGACAACTTTTTGAACTGCCCTCGTACAAAGAAAAAAAATTTTTTTATATAATTTAATATGTTGTTAATACAATGAAAAAACAGAATTTAAATAACTCTTTGTGTTTTCAAATGAGAAGTTCTTCAAAAAGGGTCCAAAAATAGCCTTCCAACCAGGAATACTCGCTTAATGCATATAATGTTGTCACTATTCATATCAATTTGATAATAATTATATTATCAATATTAATGAATATTATTTCGATAATTTTCATAGCATGTTGATAATTTTCATATCAATTTGATGTGCAAAAATGTAAAATTGATATTAATGCGTTGCATGTTGATAATATTCACATAAATTTGATGCATATAAACGTGAAATTGAGAGTAAGGCATATCATATTGATAATATTCATATCAATTTGATAATATTCTTATTAATATTATTAAATATTTTTATTACTAGACATTTATGACGATATTCTCAAATATACAAGCTATAAAAATATGCAAAAAAAAAAAAATTCTAAGAAAAATTTTTGCCAACCAGGATTACTCCCTTAATATCCATTTTACGTTATTTGACATAGCACTGATATGAATATTATCAAAAGTGTACGCATTAATATCAATTTTACTTTTTTTAATATTAAATTGATATAAATTTTGTTAAAATGATATATGTATATTCACGGCTGATTTTTTACCCCTAGATGATTTTTTAGATATCATAGTTCAGAGACAACATGCGTTAGAGGAGCAAGTCCAAAAGCATTCAATCAGCGGAACACTCGTATCTTATCAATTTAAAGTTTTATCTCATCATTTTAATGTAAATCATATCAAAATATTAAAAATTCCTTCTACATTTTTCTTAAATTCTACATTTTTCATATTAATATGATGTGGACAATATCAAAATGATGATGAAATTTTAAAAATTTGATACGTGCCACATCAGAATTTAGAAAATATTATACCAATTTGATTTGTCTTAAATCAATGCAACATTAATCTCGTATCAATTCCACATTTTTTTCATTTGAATATGATATGCAAAATATCAGAATAACACTTATATCGTATCAATTAAAAGTTTTCTCCCATCATTTTGATTGGTTGAATCACATCCAAATATTACAAATTCCTTAAAAATTCAACGTTTTTCATATCAATATGATGCGAACATTTTCAAAATGATATTTTAATCATGTATGTACAGTGACTTACAAAACTGTTCACAAAAAACTATGAAAAATCGTTTTTTGCATAAAATTTCAAATTGCACTTGTTATTGTTAATTTTTTAATCAGCTTTAATTTGATGTTGTTGTGGCGAACAGCGTATAAAAGAAAATTTAAAAAATTCAACGCAGTTTTGTTGCTGTTGATAACGGTTCCTATAAATTATTGTGAACACTTTTGGAACTGATTTATTCATTGCAGTTTAAGTCGCGATTGTCTTGTTGTATCATTATTGATTCTGCAGTTCCAAAGTTTTTGTGTTATATTTGGTAATTTTAATTAGCGAAGTGCTAAAATTTGTTTAAAATAAATAATTTTTCATAGAAATTAAAATGCCGAAGAAAATCGGTTGCGTTACACGTGCTGCTATTGAAACAGAACTTCTAGAAGGAAAATCTGTGCGTCAAATCGCAACAAAATACCATGTTTCGATAGGTTTTATTTCCAAAATAAGAAATTCTTGTGAAATTTCAATCAGTAAGAGGAACGGTGGGCGCCCTCGAAAAATAACCCCCAAGGTCCAAAGAACGGTCAAGAGGCTCATTGTGTCTGGTGCTGTTGACAATGCTGTACAAGCTCACAAGGAGGTATCTGAGGCTCTGAACCTTAACGTGTCCTGCCAAACAGTACGCAGATGTCTGAAGGAAGCCGGCATGAGGGCTAAAACTAAAATAAAAAAGCCTTTACTTTCTGCTAAGCATCGCGCACAACGCTTGAATTTTGCCAAGGAACATGTTAATTGGAGCGTCGGTCAATGGAGGTTGGTCACTTGGTCGGATGAATCAAAGATTAACCGTTTGGGATCTGATGGTCGAATTTGGTCATGGTATGATCCAAAAGTTGGTATCACCGAACGAAATATGCAGCAGACATTGAAATTTGGGGGAGGATCCTTGATGATCTGGGGATGTTTTCAAGGGAATAAGCTCGGAATCCTGCGACGTATCGATGGTATAATGAAGGCTGCAAATTATATCGATATTCTACGGGACTCATATCTCCCCAGCATCGAAAAGTTTGGATGTGAACTGGGTGATACCATCTTTATGCAAGATAACGACCCGAAGCATAAAGCTAAAGTGACAATGAAATGGCTTCGTGACAACGGAATATCTTGTATGGATTGGCCTGCGCAAAGCCCAGATCTCAACCCAATAGAGAATCTGTGGAATATCCTGAAGAAAAAAATTATAATGCGAAAATCGGTCCCCCATAGCCTGGAAGATTTATGGACGGCGGTTAACGAAGAGTGGTCCAGAATAAGCCCCCAAACGTTGGATAATTTGATTGGAAGTATACCTAACAGAATGCAGCTTGTTATAAAGGCCAAAGGTGGCCACATTAAATACTAATACAAATTATTAAAAAATGTTTAAGTCTTCTGGACAAACCAGTTACAAAAGTGTTCATTAAAATAAAAATTTAACTTGATATTCATTTTCTTGCATACCTTCAATTTTTGGTATTCTTTATTGGTATAAAGCAAAGAAGCAGCTTCTTTAAGTTTTTGTGTATTAACATTTATAATTTTGTATTTCTTAACAAAAATAAAACAAAATAATTAAAAAAATGCGTTTTTATGAACGGTTTTGTAAGTCACTGTATATGTGATATGCACCACCCTATAGGAGCAAACTAACTTGTTTTTAAAAACAACTAGATAAAAAACTAATTTAAAATAAACCAGTATATGAACTACTTTGAATTATATTAAGGCGGCAACTACTCTGATTTTGACATGTTTTAATTGGAAATTTTTATTAGATTACAAGTTTATATATATTTAACCATGTTATTTCATCAAATATTATTAACTTTAGGACATCAGTAATAGTTTTCAATTGGTTATTTTAAAGTAATTAAAAAAATAGTTTGAATATAACTAGTTTAACAAGTAGTTGAAAATATATGCAGACGAAAGTCAATTGACTTATTTAGCGGACATCACCATACAAAATATGTTAGTTCGTTCTATGGAAAAAAGTCAGAATTTCAACTAGTTGTGGTTGACAAAAAACTACTTTATCAACTACTTTTAAATTAGTTGATTTTCCTACAGGGCACATCGGAAATACATGAATATAATATCAATTCTACGTTTTTAACGTTAAAGTTTGTAGTTAAATCAAAAATGATTGCCATAATATAAAAATTGATAATTTCCACTGTCGGCCGATAGTAAACGTAAACGAAAAACGTTCAGTGTATACATTAATTCATGTTAAAAATAAATGCAACAATAAGGAGATGAAAACAATTAAAAACTTTTCAGCAAACATCTAGCTTGCCATGCGTATTCAAATGTTCACATTTTAAATATCGTTTGACATTGATATCTAAGTGACAAGTGGCAAAAAAGTTTTGATAATTGGGTTATGCTTTCGCCAGATCCTTCTATATCTTCCCATACAAAAATATTGATAATGAAATTGATGAATTTATTTTATATGAAGATCATGATACGAAAGATGATACAAGTGATTTCTTTCCTGATCTAGATTTATCTATAAACACCAATAAGCTTAACAAGCTACTTTAATCTGTAAGCAATAAGCGCGTACACTATAAACATAACAAGCTCAAACAAGCTACTTTAAGCGCAAAGAAGATTCGGCATAAGCATTCACTACTCGTATAAACCCGCCCTAACGTGGCAGAATTATAAGGTAGGGCCAACTCAGAGAGGAATGAAGTAGAAAGCAGAAAAAAATGCGGCTAGTTGTCAAAATTAACTGTACATCTAGAGTTTTTTTTTTTGTTTTGGGCGAAGCTGAGAGCAATAAAATGGTTTCAGCTTTTATACATAAAATCAATTTTTGCTTTGATCAATTTGGTATCAAATAAAAATCAGTTATAGCTTTTTCCAGGCATTCTTTTGTAAAATATCAGATAACTTTTCAGCTGATTTTGTGACCTTGCAAATTACCTTAATTTGCAGCTAGAGTCCTTATGTAACTATGTCCTTCACACGGATCAATACTTTTTCAGTAATTCAACATTATTGTTTTAGCCTCTGAAGAGAAAACAAGGCAATGAGTGCTTCCAATCTCTTTTTTTTATTATATATTTTCTGATAGATACTTCGTATTCTTTTCGATAAGTAATAATCTTTTCTTGTGCAGGCTTAAAATGAAAAGATTCATATAGCTCTCAAAAGAATACTGAAGCAAGCATGAGGCAATGATAAAACTTCGTGCTGAAAAATGATTCACCATTGCCTGTCCGATATACGAAAAAAACCGCTTATCACACTAGAGGCGTGAAGCAAGAATGCAAAATACTAAACCAAGTGGACCACAGCCATGCTTGTTTTAGGACAATACACACAATGAAACAATTCTAGCGTTCAGTTATAAGTTCATATCCCTTGAAGTGAACAACAGTCTTCAGCTCTCTTAAGAATATGAGATTCTTTTAATTCTATAACAATTTGGAGTTTCGGAATAAGTCAAAATGATAATGTGGCACCTGTTGCTTATCTGCGCTATAATGGCGATCGGTTCTTCCGGCCGCGTTACGACACGCATACGGTGTAATGCACCAGATGACATTCCAAATGGAAGTTATGCTTTTCGGCGATACTCTGTGATGCGCATCACTTGCAGACCCGGATATTCGCTGCTTGGACCGCGGGTCATAGATTGCGTTAATGGGAAGTGGTTCGGTGAAAAGCCAGTATGTGCAAGTAGGTGTAAATAATGTGCTATTTAGGGCTCATGTTTTTATCTCGCCACGAGCGGAAGTATTTTATTTTTCCATGATTATTGTGATGTACAATTTTGTATCTATAACTTTAACGTTTTAATTTGTTCAATTATTTTATTATTTTTTTTCACTTTGCTTAAAACTTTAGAAAAAGGCTGTTTGGCAAGGCCGGCGAATCCAGAAAATGGTCAAGTGCAAATAGTGAATCAAAACAAGGCCATATTATTTTGTTCCGATAATTATAATTTAGCCGGTAATCGCTTTGCCTACTGCAACGGGACGCAGTGGGATCGTCAGATCGGAAATTGTCGGGGTAAGCAGAAATTCATATTGGATGTCTACAATAATTTACTGAAATATTTTCACTTTAGAGCGCAAAAACTCAATTCAACATGATTGTGATTTCGAAACAGAAGACATTTGCGGTTGGGTGTTCGAACCAACGGAAAACTATGAATGGAAGCGAATGATGGCAGCAAATAAATTTACATCGTTTCAGACTGGACCCAGACATGATCATACTGTGCAGCATGCACCTACTGGTGGCCATTATATGCTGATGGAGAGTCTTGGAGGCAAAATAAATGACTCTGCTCCCCAGCTCATTCCCCTAATGTCACCAATCTTTGAACAGAAGCTAAGCATGCGAACAGCTTGCTGTTTCCGGTTCTACTATTTCATGTATGGCGCGAGTGTGGGCACGCTGAGTGTATTTGTCAGACCTATATCGATCACGCTGGAACA
>OU612048.1:701512-820843 GCA_914767935.1 Coremacera marginata
GCCATCGATGACGTTCATTTAATGACGGGTACAGAGTGCAGTGACGGCAATGAGAACACATACGAATTGGATGTATCGGAGAACTTTGCATCGTCTACAACTACGGGTAAAATATTATTTCCCTTTTTAACACACTGGGAAGTATTCTATAACTGCAACTATAAAGGTTTTTTTAAAAAAAATTATGATAAAAATTATAAGAATGCGTTCCAGTGCATATCTTAAGTCTTCCTTAATATCTAATAAATATGACCCTATAGAAATGGTACTGTATGACACGCAGTCGTGTGTATCCCGTTGTATGGAGTCTTCTGGAAGCGGTTATGTCATCCGAAAAGGAACGTTATTTGGCTTGTGTAACTGCCATGCCGAATGCGAGATAAGCGATAGTTGTTGTCCGGACTTTCGAAATGTTTGTCTAGATGGTAAATATATATTTTGTATTCTCACCTTTACATGTTGTCATTTGCTGGGTTAAATTCTATCGTGCTTGTTTCGAATTTATTTGCTGGAGTAATTTTAGTAAAAATGAATTTTCTCAGAAATAAGACCGAGTAAGATCAATTTGTTGCCCCCCCCCTCTCCCCTCCCCCCCCCCCGCTTTCCCCAATCCTTTATATTTAAAATTTCATCGGAGTAGCTTGGATCGCTTTCGAGAACTCATTTAACCAAAATTAGCTAATTGGCATCACCCGGCTCTGGTGTAGCATTCGAGATACCTACAGCGCCCTTTGGTTTTCGAGATAGAGCAAAAGCGATACTACGTCTGTTACGGTTCTTTGACTCAACTCATTTTGAATTTTTCGATTCATTCTGAAATAATTCATTTTAGGTATCATCTGGTTTCTCATTGGTGTTTTCCACGGTTTTATTTCTGTAACTGTTGCTATAGTTTATTTATGATCCGAGATATCCGTATCCAGCAATTCAAAATAAATTTTGTGTGTTGCATCTATGTTGGAGATAATTTGCCTTGTTGGTTGGATGCTGTTAATAAGTGTTTTTTTAATCAGGAAATTCCTTACACAAAACGATTTTTAAATAATTAATTTAGGGCCATTTAAAAATAAATTATCTTACATTATTTTTTTCTCCTCCATACGGTATACGAAAACTAATTCTTATTAATTTTTCTTCAAGATATATTTGCTGAAACTTCTCCCAATACTATCAAAAATGATGAAAATGTAACAGAAAAAAACTTCTTGGCTCAAACGACTCAGATGGAAGAACTCAAGGAAGATGTGATGACGAAACCTGTTGTCTTCACAACAACTTCTACTAAAGCTCCAACAAAAACTACTCCAAAGTCATCTACTAAAATAATTACAACAACTACTCGAAAACCAACGACTACGACTACTTCCACAACTACTACAATAAAACCTACGACAGCAACGCAAGTGCATACAAAAACTACAACAACAACAACGCAAAAGTCTACAACACAACTAGCTACAACTACAATAGCCACAACAACATCAACTAACCTAGCTCCTCAAATAACAACAGTAACGTCGAAGACGCTAACAACGACCACAATAACTGACACGGAAAAAACCAACAAAGTTCAACATGCGAACCCACACCAATCCACCACTTGGCTAGTTGATCGAAAAATATTTGGCCCAACAACAATACCAGATCAACGCCAAACACAGTATGGTGCCAACGTATTAAAATTATTGCTAATCATCCTAGCATTTGCAATGCTCCTGGGAATGCTTTGGTATCGTTTCGAAAGTAGACTCTTAACTATTTTCGCAAAACGTAAGGATCTACACAATTCTGCAGATGTGGCAGACACTCGATCGAGCGCTCAAGCAATTGAAGTCACTTCAGCTATTGGTGCTAAGTTCAAGGCAACATCAGGCAGTAGCATTCATAATGGTGCTGAATGTGCTACCAGTCTCAAGACAAAATCACAAAAACCGGGCAAACAAAAACCGGCAAGGATCAGTGGAACAAATGACGATACAGCATCGCTGCTCTGGAGAAATGAAACAGAAGAAAGCGACGAAAGCGATGATTTTGTGGGTATTGCACTACAGAATAAGAACTCAACGATTTTGTAATAATACCACGTTCGTCCTTAATTTTAAAGTATGTAGTAGAGTATGAAATAAACTGCAATAAATGTGAAAAATCAATTTTTTTTTAAGAGGCATAATTCTTAATAACTTAGTCCGAGCTTCGTATGACTTGCAGACACTTCTGCATTTTTTCAAACTACTAGCAGGTCACAGTGGTCCTCGGCCTCGCCACGGATATTTTTCATTTATCAATAAGCACTAAGACGTTTTTGTTTCTCTTTGAATGAGAGTGCAGAGAGATAGAGCGCAATAGAGTCGGTGGTAACTTTGCTGGGGGATCACGTGCTTCCTTAAGAACAGAACGATCCGTGCCGTAGTCGACGACATAACGTCCAGTGAGCACGCCATTAAAGCTGGAAGTTCATTAACTGCGTTTGCATTTGCGTCCGTCTACTCGCTGGCGCAATTTACGCAAGAAAATTATTGCAGAGTAGAGTTGGGTCGATCCGGACATGTATAGTTCATGGAACTATGTTTACTCCCGGACATAGTTCCAATCGTTCCATCTGTACGATTTAAGCATGTCCAAACAGTTCCGATTGAAATTAAATTTTTTCTAATAAGCAACATAAGCCGACATCTCTTTCGCACTTACCGCACACATATTACTGCTTAATCGAATTGTTTGAGTGATGGCAAGCAAAACGATAATGCTTGTGAGAGAGAATGAATGAAATAATAGACAATATGATATATCGTCATACTTGTTGTATGCATTGTTCTGTTTGTTTTTGCTTGTAACATAAGAAAGAGAACAATCATGAAATGATATTTAGAATGCTTTTGTTACATTTCCTCGAATACAGAGAACTGTCGGAACTGATAGTTCCGCGGACATGCTTATTATGTTATAAAGTCAGCATGTCCGCGGAACTGTTTTATATTATAACATAATAAGGATGTCCGCGAAACTGTTCGCAAAACTGTCCGCGGAACTACTAGATAATTTTTATATATTTTTTTATGCTACAATTTTGTTACTTAATATTTGAACTATATGAATTTTTTTAGCAAATTTTTAAAGTTTTTTTTTAAAATAATTTATGAATATTTTCCTTTATTTTTTTAATTTTGAAATGAAAACACTGAAAAAAACAAAAAATTGTGTTCAATTTGGTTTAAGGCTAGTCAGAGCGTTGTTTTAAAATTATACTTAGAGTATTACAAATTTCCTCTACAGTTCAACAAACAACCAGCTCAAACAGATAAATAAAGGAACTAGATAGTTCCGCGGACATGTTTCCATTTATTAGTTCCGCTCTATAAAAGAGACGTTCAACAAACAAGCAGCTAAAGCAGATCAAATAAACAAAGGAACTAGATAGTTCCGCGGACATGTTTAAATGAACTAGTTCCGCTCTCTAAAGGAAACGTTCCATGTCCGTTCCGTCTCCGGAACTGTTAAGCACAACCCTATTGCAGAGTACAATAATTGCGTTTTACGTTCAGAGTAAGCAGAGCTACAAAATTATTCAATATCAACTTTTCTGTGGAAAACGATTCCATTTTTTCTTTTTAATTTAATAAATACTAAAATATATTTCACTAACAAGCAGTAAGACGCAAAATATAACAAGCAGCACGAAATAAAAATTACACAATGCCCGAACTAGTTGCTTTTCTTTCTTCTCGCTATCCTTATAAGTAACGAGCTGTCAATAAACGCAATTTACGCAAGGAAAGTTGAAATATTTTCAACTTTGCTTGCGTAAATTGCGTTTTATGAACGTCACTAACGCAACCATAAAACTCTCTCTCATAAGCTTATACTACGTTCACACTGAGAGTTAAATGCGCATTTATAAAATCGAATGTATATATTTGTCTCTTTTACTCCTACAAGGAGCATACGGCCACGCATTCTTAATTGCTAATGCGCATTTCGTTAAATGCGCATTTAGCTCTCAGTGTGAACGTAGTATTACACACATTTATATTGCATTGCGTTCAGCGAATTGACGGACGCATATGCAAACGCAATTAATGAACTTTCAGCTTAACGCACCAACTTTGTTTCGGGTTTTTATCAACGGCCTTTTGTCGTTGATTCACAACCCAATTCATTCGTTTGTGGATGACAGTGGCATTTGCCTTTCATATTTGTTAAAAAAATACCGGGGCTGTTTGGAGATTGAGAGGAAGAGGCAACATATGAATGACACACTCAATAATGACTTGGAAAAAAATCTCCGAGTGGGGTCTTGCTAATAGAGCAAAATTTAATGCTAGCAAGACCCAGTGTTGTCGGTTAACCCACAAACGAATCAATTGCTCCTTAGCTCGCCTCAATATAAACACTGTAGATCTTTTTAAATCAGATGCTCTTGACGTTCTGGGCATATCAATACAATCGAATCTTCGGTGGAATGATCACATTTTTCACGTGTGAAAAGAAGCAGTCAAGTGTCTTTGTTTTTTTAAGCAATGTAAGAAATACTTCACTCCATCTGATCTTTGTTTGATCTATACCTCATATATTAGGCCGAAAATGGAGTACGATTCGTAAATTTGGGCAGAGGAGGATCATCAAGATCATGTTTGGAGCTTCCGGATTCAACGACGTGCTATAAATTTGATAGGGGATGAAAATGTTTCATCTTCTCTCAACTCCCTTGCCTAAGCCTTCTGTACAGGTATTCTCATGGGAAGTTTTTAAGAGAGACATATGGCCTGTCGCCACCAGCTGGTTTCCTTTGGGCAGCACTCCAAGCCTATCCCTTTACCATTGTCTCTTTGCCCAATAGAACATTGTATTACCGAAATAATTCGTTCTTCGGTCGCTCAGTAAAATTATAGAACAATCTCCCTGCGAGCGTGTTTCCCGGCAGTTTCAATCTGTGTAAATTTAAATCAAATCTTCACCGTCACTACTCCATCTTTCCATCCTCCAACTAAATATCACCCGTCTTCCAAATCTACACAATGCTTTCGCATTTATTAGGGGCATCTTAAAAAAAAACAGAACTTTACATAAACTCCTAAACACGCTGAGGCTGATCAGTGCCATGATATAATAATCTATAGGTAGGAGTGACAGTTCTCTTGTCCACCATCATTTGTCAAAAACGCAACGAAAAGAGTATTCATTTTGAAAAATGATGGCCGGTGCTTTGAGAAAATAGCTAGTTGTCAAGGCTACCTGTCTAATAATATTATGGTTAGTGCATGGTAGAACATCTAGGTAGGAGCAACAGTGCTCTCTTTACTCTGACCATCAGTGTGCTCTCAATCTAGCGGTACAAAACAATAAAAAAAATTGCAAAAAATTAATTTAATTTTCTCTATAATACAGCATATAATTTCTCAGCCTTCATTTCTCAGCCTCAAGTAAGCAGTTTTTGTGTTAAACGTGTTGATCATACGAAGGCATATAGATTAATATTCAATATAATAAGTAGCTTATTAAACGAAATTTATATTAAAATTATCTATTGGAATTAAAGTAAAAAATGTTTCAGATATACCCCAACTTCTGAATATTTTCTTTTAAGAATCATATTACAAAAAATTTTTTAATTTTGTCCTGATAGTTGATCAAATCTCACACAGTGGAACGGTGTAAATTGCCACAATGTTCACTAAATTTCCACCAAACATCTCAGAAAACCGAATTTGTATGGTCATCTTTTTCAAGGAGCATTCCTTAATAATTACCAAATACATGAACTTTCCGCGTAAGTCTTCGACCCTTTCCCCCCTAAGAAAAATCCCGTGGACACTCATGACCTTGCCTTATTATACCATGGTTTTTATTATGAGCTGACGTTTCATTTTGTGTCTGTGTACTGAAATAATTTTTTTCAAAACTATGCATTCACAACACACCGAAAAGCCACCAACAACCACTCCTTTTCTAGATTAGTATTGCCAATTTAAGCCTTTTTCCGGCTAGATTTAGATTTTTGCAAATACATATAGTGGGAAAAATTTGGATTTAGCCTCTAGCCCTTTTTTTAACGTTTTCGAATTTAGTTTAGCCTTTAATTTTTTTTCCAAATGTAAAAAATCACCTTTTCGCCAGACCATCCCCGAGCAGCACCGGGTATTTCAGCTGGCATTTTTGGTTAAAAACTCTTCTCGGTGCTTCTCCCTACTCTGATTCAAAACCGGTTGAGAAAGACAGGAGAAAATGATTATATTTTTATTAAAATATTATTAAAACTAATAAAACATTTCAATTCTTTTTGTGAACTATGGCTTTTTTTTAGCTTTAAAAAAGTGTTGATTTAGCCTTTTAATTTTGTCTCTATCTTTAAAAAGTTCTGGCAATACTATTCTGGGCGTGTTCTCTGTGTGGTATTCTCTGTGTGGCATTCTCCCTGCATATGTTATGTGCTCTCTCTATATGTGTTCTCTGTATGTTATTCTGGCGGTCATGGGCACGCATTGTTGTTGTTTCAATGTAAATTGAAATATTGAGAGAGAGAGAGAGAGAGAGAGAGAGAATTAATTTTGCCCATCACGGTCACCAAATGATTCGATAAAAATATGAAATCACGGGATCAAAACAGTGTTGCGTTGTGGAATTATTTGCAACATGTGTGTTTTAGCATTAAAATAGTACAATTTCAGCACGAAATGTATGATAGCAGTTATGAAACCTGCTTAATAGCAACAGTCAACCATGTTCAACGATGATACTTTTTTCGGATAAAGTACTAAAAGTAGCAAAAAGTATACTAATGTTTGGGGATCATATGACCGTCAGCATAACATACTTTGGGCAAAGAGCTCATCAAATAAAAAAAAGGGAGCAAAAAGTAACGTGACCAGGGATCATTTGACCGCCAGCATATCATCACCCTTTGGTTCTGTTCGGGTTCAGCGCTGGAAGTTTTTACTGTGGAGAGGATTAGGCATGGAACACATTGACGACGGCAACGACGTTACGCCAACTCTCAAATTTGCTTTACATGTATTTCATATGGAGGTGAGTTTGGTGAATATATCTCAACGACATTATCGCTCTTGTTGATATTGTCGGTATAGAATTATTTCTATTTTGACAGGCGACAATAATAACTATTCTTTCATTGCTTAGAGAGCATGTCAAAAACTTTGTTTATTTAATAATTTAGCTTTGCATGAGGGAAAGCTTTTGTTGCGTCGCTTCAAAATAATCGAGGAGCCATTGATATAACTACATTTCTCTCTTTTGTCCATGTATTAAGACACCAAAGCGAATGGCATTTTCCCTCTCCGGCGACATTTCAAAAACTACAAAAATTAATGTATTTAAAACACAAAGATGACAAAACCGGTTTCCATTTGAATATGTGTGGTTTTGTGGCTGAAATAAATAAATTTGGAATTTTTTTTTCGTTTGACAGTGTCAAACCCCTCATATTTTCCCCCACTGCCAAGCAAGAGTGTTGCAGGAAAAATGTTGCTTCAGAGTCACTTGTACAAATGTGAATAAAATAAATACAAGCGATATGTTTCTTTTGTTCCTTCTATACTCTTTATTTATTAGTTTGCTTTTTTTGCACTACTTTCAAATATTCATTTCAAAATATTATACGGGAAGACATTTGTTATCATCATATATTTATGTTTGTTTATATATATTTGTGTTTGTATGTATGAACTTATAGTGTAAAAAACTTATTATTTTAAGTTACAAAACAATATACTTAAAGTACACAGCGAAACTCAATTGTAATTATGTGTGTAATATACTAAAATGTTTATATATATATATAAAAAACTTAGAATAACTACTGATAAAGATAAAGATAAGTCAATTGTAAGTAAGTCTGGTCAAAACCATGTTTCAAGTACGGAAGCTCATGAAAATTTTGATTAAAGCCAAGTCTTGTTCACATAAACACGATAATATCGGAGCCCTTTCCCGCAATTTAAATGTTTCACATTACACTGTATTTAAAACTCACCTTTTAATGCAGTCGTTGGCATTCGTACACAAGCGCAAAAGTGGCGTTTATGTGCTTAAGCTTCATGTAAACTTTGCACTGTTCAAAAAAGTGTGCTGCGTAGCGTAAAGCCTTTATATAAAAATGGCAGTGCACGTGTTTTTCAATACGTGTGGTGGAAACGCGCAACGACACTCTGCTCTCATGAATTTTCAAACCACACCGAAAGCTCTAACAGCGTACGTGCTCTTAAATCAGAGCTGGGCGACTCTAAGCGTAACTTTTTACATGTATACAAAGCTCACAACACAAGAGAATGTAATTCAGTAGTACCCCTGTAGGAAAATCAACTAATTTAAAAGTAGTTGATAAAGTAGTTTTTTGTCAACCACAACTAGTTGAAAGAACGAACTAACTTATTTTGTATGGTGATGTCCGCTAAATAAGTCAATTGACTTTCGTCTACATATATTTTCAACTACTTGTTAAATTAGTTACATTTAAATTATTTTTTTAATTGCTTTTAAATAACCAATTGAAAACTATTACTGATGGCCTAAAGTTAATAATATTTGATAAAATAACATGGTTAAATATATATAAACTTGTATTCTAATAAAAATTTGCAATTAAAACATGTCAACATCAGAGTAATTGCCGCCTTAATATAATTAAAAGTACTTCATATACTGGTTTATTTTAAATTAGTTTTTTAATTAGTTGTTTTTAAAAACAAGTTAGTTTGTTCCTATAGGGACACTGATGATGATGCTGTGAAGATTTGTGTCGCTTTGCGTTAAAGACTCTGTGAGCACTCTTAAAAAACCAACGTTTTGATTTGTAAATTCGTAATACTTTGCATTTTTTTAAGAAATAGTGAATAATAAAAATATAAAACATTATGTGTGCGGCAATTAACATACAAGTCTAAACAATTGTGACAACTATTTCGCTCTGTGTGTGTGCGGTTCGAGAGCGCACCAATACTAAACCGACAGAAAAAAGATGTGATTGAGTTAAGATACCAGCGTGTGATATAATATAATGTGAGTAGCTTAAATGCGTGTGACGTCAGAGGAAAGCTCTTTACCTACGCTTTACCGCAAGATGCCAAACACTGTTTTAACGGTAAGCGAAGAAAAATGCTACTGATATGAAGCTTTATTTTTGCACCAACACTTAAAGCTGCGAACATACTGAACGCCGATTCAGACAGGCTGTCAGATCAGATCAGAAAACACATTAGAGCAAAAGAGATGCATGACTTGGCTCCAATGTGAATATCTGATCTGGTCTGCCTGCCTGTCTGAATCGGCGTTCACTTTGTTCGCAATTTAAGTCGCGGTAAGGGCTCGATTAGTTCGTATATTACATATATATATAGTTAAGTAAGTTCTTAACGTTAAAAAAATATTAGATCTATATAATAAAATGACTTGAAACAGCATACAATATCTTCAAGTAAGGCACCCATTAGAGCAGTTGTATAATTTCTAAGTACTGTTATTTTTAAATATATAAAAAATTAATATTAGAATGGGTATTTTTTGTTATAAGTTTGTTTTATCATTTTAATATTATCAGCAGACATAAATTCTTATCATAAGATATAAACAAAAAAGTCATGTCTTTTTTTTTATGATAACAAGACGGAAAAATAAACAGTTTGCACAAGAAAACTTAAACTAGTTGGCGCTACACTGCAGAATAGTTTTTGACAAGGCATGTCATTTTCTTCTAATGGCTTAAGATATGTTTTCTGTTTCAATAATGCTGGTTTATGAAGGTGTGAGGTAGGAAAACCTTGAATAAGAAAGCATTAAATAATATTTATATTGTATTTTAATGAGGGTGAGGTGGGGTTATGTGTACCATGGGCTGATGTGTAACACATTGATTTTTCGTACAAAATGTTAAGATATGTGTGAATGAACAACTGAGATATGTTTCATTTCACAGCATCTAGTTTTTCATAAGTGTTTGCACGTAGGCCGATATACGTTTCATTAAAGTTCTTAAAAAGCGTACAAAATTAAAAGTATTTTAGATTTACAAAAAATAGCGTTTCGGATAAAATTTTCTTCAGATTTTAAAAGTGAGTAGAAGTTAAATGTAGTATTGTTTAATGTCTTTAAATATAACAATTGTGGTGAAGTACCATCAGTGAGAAAAAAGTGCCTTACATTGGGGTGATGTCTAACACATATTATAATTGCAATTAAAGAGGCAACAACGTTAAACTCTGAATCACATCAACGGCATTAAAAGATATCGGCCCAGTTCATACTATTCAGCCCAGACCAAAATCCAATCATAGTGTTAAAAAGTCAATGTGTTCTAACAACGCCACAGAAACGTTTGCAGTTGCAGGTGCAGGAGATTTCATTAAGTTCTTATCATAATGCTTTTAGTAAACATAAAAAGTGAAAATAAACATAGGAAATCAAAGTTCCTGGTCCTTGAACCAACATTTGGTTGGTGTTACACATCTACCCACCGATTTGAAACAGATTAAAAAAAACCATATTCAAAAACCATAAAAATTCAAACTAAACAGAAAAAATTAAAGTTCCCGATCTCTAAGCCAATATTTTTTTGGTGTTACACATCACCCCACCGATTTGAAAAAGACAAAAAAAACAATATTTGAAATGTTTGCCCTATTTCATTAATTTCTCAAAATATTCCACAGCCAAGCAAACACTCACTTCGAATTGGTTCTTCAGCGAGGGATAGGCCTTGTTACACAAAACGTGTTACACATCACTCCACTTCATCCTATTAAAATTACTTTTTGCCTTCCTCATCATCATTATTATTATAGTGATTATTGAATCATTTGAAGAAAACGATTTTCTTCCAGCAAGGAACTCAGCGATGTTGTCATATCGTTAATGATCATATTTGAGCTTGGATGCGTTGAACTACTGACCACAGTATGTGTGTTGCTGTAGTTGTTAGTAGTCTGCTGCTGCTGCTGATACTGTGGTTGGCTTCCTCCATTCGTTTCAAGCCAGTTCTGACAGTTCTGCACGTATTCCAGCGTACGTTGGTATGTTTCCGAACGCATGCCGCTGCTGCTATTCGTGTTGTTTCTGGCTGCGTTATCAGCGGCTGCAGCTATAGCTGCAGCTGGCGAATATTGTCCATAATTCAGCACTGCATTGTACGTTTGCTGAGTTGGCTCGGGCTGTTCCGTATGTGTGGGCGTGGCAGTTGTTCGCATTGTTGTGCCCACAGGCACATTTGACAGCGCTGGCGACATTTGTGATTGACTAATGTCGCCGCACTGTATTTCATTGGTTGCGCATACCGACTGCCCATGGGCAGACACTTGTGTTTGTGGACCGTGCAAGAAGTTGTTGCAACATTTTGGCTTGTTGCCACTTAGACTGGTCATGGAGCTGTCAGCACCGGGCAGAGATTGCTGAGGTGCATTATAAGCGGCCGTGGCACCATTATTGCGATGAAATAACTCAGATAGCTGCTGAGTGGCTGTTTGCTGTTGCTGCATGGCGCTGTAATTACAAGCGTATTCAGCAGGCTGAATCGTCTCCGAAGTGTGCTGTTGATGATCACAGTAAACATGCTGATATCGCTGATAGCTATTCGGCTCGTAGTGGCGCTGTGAGTAGGGACTGCCAAGTACTGACATCGTGTGTCCCGACTGTGGGGACATGATTTGTGTCATTGTTCCCGGGCTATTCGGCATTCCGATTGTAGACGGGCTGTTGGGATACATGACTGGCGATGGCAGGGGTGGACAAGTTGATACCGTTGCTGTGGTTTTTGTTGCAACTACCGTTGCAGCTGCCTGGGGTTGCTTATCGGCAACTTGATTTAAGTACTGCAATACTTCGTCCGGCAATACAAGCTTGTTCTCTATCAGTTCATCTTCCTCGACCTCATCCAGGTTAACTTCTTCATTGGGATGGTGCTCTCGTGAGGTATAGTCGTCTTTTGTGGTATTGTTTTTTGTCGGTGCCTTTTTGGACGTTATACGATCTGTTGATCGATCCGGATCACGCATTGTACTGCGAGTGCTCTGCAATGTTGCACTCAGAGCGGGGGAAGTATCCATGCGTTCATATGATTGCTGCACAGGCTCAGACTGACGGCGCTGTTCCAAACTTCGCATGCAAATCGAGCCGCTGGTTGCTGCAGCACCACCACCTGAAACATGGTAGGCGTTGTACATGTGTTGCAAATGCGAGTGCGATATATTAGGAATTGAATATCGTCCTGCTTGGTGTGGATGATGACTGTTATTGTAATGATGAGACTGCTGACAACTGCCAGTTGTTTGTAGTCGCTGCAAGTGGGTAGAAAACAGATGAGAGGATGGAGGAGGTGGAAAGCTGTTTCCGCAGCCGCTAACTGATTCTGAAGCTGCTGCTGTTGAGGCGGATATACCGGCGACTCCTGTACCAACGCCACCAGTAGTTATACTTGACATCTGACTAGACCGGCGAGAGCATCCTGGTGATATAGGATCATAGAAAGAGCCTGCTGTATAGGAAGGGCGCATGGTTGAGATCGAGGATAGCTGAGACGCTTGGCTGCTGCGTCGGCTTTGCATGCTGCAGTAGTACGTGCTGGCGTTGGAGGTTTGGCTGTCGCGTCTTATCTGCTGGTGCTGCATACCGCTGTAGCCACCAACACTGGTCTGAAGTCGAGTTTGTAATTCAGTCAATTGGTATCCTCCATTATTTCCTCCCATTGGGATTTTTAACGCAGTCACAGCGGTGGTTGCATTCGCTGGTTGCGTTCCAGGTTCCATTTTTAGGTCATTAATACGTTGATTTAGTTCACCTATACCAATGTTTCGATGCATTTCTGGTATGTTGGAGAGAGGTGAGAGATTGAGATTGACCGACTTTGCCTGCAAACGGCTACGGAAACGTTGTCGCGAAGCAGCAGGTGCTGATGTAGTGCAGCCACTTGCGTGATTGTTTCCACTGCCACCGCCACCAACACCACCACCAATACCAACCATGGCACGCAGTACAATTGGTAGGTCAGCGGCATCCAAATCGTCCTCCTCATATGGCCAGCCGTCATCCAAGGCCGCCGAGTCACCATGCGAAGAAAACTCATGCGAATAGCGCAAGGCACTTCCATTTTTAACATTATTATCACTAACTGTCATAGCTGAATGTGAACCATCTATTGGACTGTGTACTGTTGGTTGCCCTGGTGAATTAGACTCCGATTCAGACTTGATACTTGGGCTCGACATACTGGTTGTCTTGCCAGAATGTAGATCGTCGCTGTGTGGGCTTGAGTCTATCTGATGGTGTTGATGTGGATTAAGGTGAGATAGGTTGATTAGGCCGTGGCTACCATTGCCGCCGCTATTAGGACCACTATTGGCTTCTAGTCCAGCATCGTTGTCGTGGGCGGAACCTTTGTGCTTCTTGTTGGCATAGAATTCTGCGCCATGCACTGTCTTAACGTGCTTTCGCAACGAGCTGGGATCGGTGTACCGTTTAGTGCACCCAGGTGCTTTACAAACATACGGTTTCTGTAAAGATGAAGGTATTAAATTTATTAGTTTTTTTTTATGATTTAGATTAATATTAAAAAAGCTGTCTGAGCACTATAACCTCATTGCTATGGGTGCGATTCTGGTGTTTGGCGCGATCACTGGCGTTGCTGAAAGCTTTGCTGCATCCAGGATACTCACAAGTGTAAGGCTTCTCGCCAGTGTGTGAACGCAAGTGGGTCTTAAGATTCTCTAGACGTGAGTAAGCCTTACAGCAGCCCTCGAACTAAGTGGGAATAAGGGCAGATAACGAATCAAATAAGCTCAGAGAATTAAGAATTAAGTTAAGGGTGATGCAAACTTACCGTGCACTTATGCGGCTTCTCACCCGTATGTCTACGCATATGCACTACCAGCATATACTGTGCTTTGAAGGGCTTTTCACCGCGCGTGCAATCTTCCCAGCGGCACACGAATGATTTTTTGTTGCTTTGTATGTGATCATTGTTGATATGTCTCACAAGTTCTTCCTGCGTCATGAACTCAATACCACATTCACGCCAGTGGCAGTTTGTTTCAATAAAGTCTCCAGGTTCATCTTTGATATCAGTGGTGTCGACCGTCGGGCATTCATAGTCGCTATGCGGTGTCGTTGTCGTTGCAGTGTCTGACTGAATGGCGTTGTTATTGGAACTGTGATGGTGTACGTGATGCTTGAAGCGCTGTCGACGTGCTTGTGTATTTGCAGAGGCACTGTCTGCCTCCGCCTGAGCTACCACTACAGCACCTGAGGTTGATGTTGGCTGCTCCAACTTAGATTTAGTTGCGTTCAACTCATCGTAGTGCTGTAAAATAGATAAGAGTGAGTAAGCAATTAAATTAAGCTTGCGTGAATAGTTTTTTTTATATACTGTGAATTGGCTATGAACATTAACATTACCCTGACATAGTGAGCTGCATTTTAAAACTATAAGGTCATTACATGGAAGGCATGTAGTCTCGAACTAACCTGTAATGCAATAAGCCGAGAGCAGCTTAATGACCTAGTCAACCACTTACCAATCAGTGCTCTAACGCACTGAAAAAGGCTTGTCCTGGCAGAATACGCAAAGAATCAAATAAACCACCTTAGTGGTCCGTGAACTGGATGCACTTCGTAGGGAGTGCCGTAGGGAACTCAACTCCGTCTAACGCACCAATAGCGAAGCTTCCTGAAACAGCTATATGTCTAAACTTAGTGCTTATAAAGCGGATTTAGGAAGTCCGAACAAGCCTCGTGAGCCACTTTATGCAGCAATAACAATCAACATCGGAGGCTTCTTAACAACGTAAGATTCAAATTCCCCATATTGTCAAGCTACATAAAAAAAAGCCTTGAATCTCTCAACTTCCTAATGGATACCCACTTTCTCGGCATTACAACTGACACACCGCGGGTCCCAACAACGCCCAATCTCAACTGGTGCACTCCATAGTAGGCAGAAGGAAGATTACATGGGTAGTGGCCACATTCCAGCGCTACAAATCTCCAGGCCCTAATGGAACTGTGCCGGCCCAGCTTCAACATACCCTCCCGCTCATAATGTTCTGGCTCCTGATATTTTCTCTAGTTGTGTACAGCTAAACCACCCTCCCATCGGTTGGAGAAAGGCTAAAGTAGTTTTCATACCTAAGGCAGGCAAAGTCTCTCATGCCAGTCCAAAATACTTCAGAGTGGTCAGCCTATCTACTTTCATGCTAAAAACTCTGGAAAAACTTATTGAAGTTTATCTGAGGCAAACCATTCAACCTTCGAAAGTTACAAGTGCTCAACATGCGTACAGCAAGGTCAAATCCACACTGCCCTCCACTACTTAGTCTCCACTATTATGGAGTATACGTTATTGGCATTCCTAGACATACTAGAGTGTGCCTCCAATATTGTCCTAGCGACCGAAATCACCATGGCATTGACGAATCTGGGAGTTGAGGCATCCCTAGTTCCTATCTCTAGAGCTAGGAGACTCCTCGATTTGCAGGTCCGTTAACAGCGGTACCCCTCAGGGAGGGGTCCCGTCTCCACTCCTATGAGTCGTAACGATGAACCAGCTGCTACGATGCATGGAAGGGGATGGCCACCAGGTGATAGTGTACGTGGATCATAAGTGGTAAATTTCTGCAAACACTCTGCAATCTCATAAAGACCGTACTTTGGTGCCTAGTCAGATGAGCTAGAACATGCGGGCTCAACCTGAACCCGGCAAAGACGGAACTGGTTCTCTTTACTAGGAGGTACAAACCCCCTATACTAACACCCCCGAATCTCAACAACTTCAGTCTTGACTTCAGCAACAGTGCCAAGATTCTGGGAGTTATCCTAGACAGGAAACTTTTATGGAACGAGAACACTGAGGAACGCATCAAGAAGACAAACAAAGCGCTATTTGCATTTAAAAAAACCAACAGGCAAGAACTGGGAACTCTTTCCCATTATATTCCACTGGACTTGCACTGCTATTGTCCGCCGAATTCTACTCCATTGGTAATTGTCTCGTGGCAGGGAACTCGTAAGTCATCCGTACTAAGCAAGCTACTTAAAGTACCAAGAACTGCAGAACTATGACTAACAGGGGCCTTGCGGTGTACTCCTACGGATGCATTAAACTTCATCCTGTACTTACCTCTCTTAGACCTAATTACCATTGAAGGTGCTACTATCACAGCTTTGACGCTAAGGGTGTCTGGATCCTGGCTCGGAGCTGGTAATGGACACATGGAAATACTGGCCTTGGCCACTATCCCTTCCAACACAGGCTACTGTACACCAGAGGAAATCTTTGTCAAAAAATACAACGTGTGCATTTGTACACGACAGGAATGGGAAATCAGGCCTCACTATATGCCATAAATATATAGATCGAAGGGCGAGTGCTTAGCAGAGTCTTTTCCCCGGACCTGGGATTGACACCTCCTTCTGTATATTCTTCTGAGACCTTGGTCATTAAGGAAGTAGCACAGCATCTTAACCAGCTGAGCACCTCAGGAAAAGTGGTTTATATCTTTTCAGAGAGTCAAGCGACGCTAAAAGCATTATACTATACCCAAAACTCTAAATCTCTTACTGCATGCCGCAAATCTCTCAACGAGATGGCTGATGAATTCAGGATCCACTTTGTATGGGTGCCCAGGCCACCTTGATATAGAAGGCAATCGCAAAACTGACAAACTGGCTAGGATTATGATCGCCGCTATCCTTCCGGGAGAGGATAGAGTAGGTGTACCCTTAGCCACCTTTAAACTCCGATTCAGCCGAAATAAGCTGCGCCAGTCCAATGAGCGGTGGAATAACCTGGTCACCTGCGTTACAGCCAGACTAACTTGGCCTTCCTACTATAACAAACGCGTCTCCTCCTTACTGGGACTTGGAAGACCAAATCTCTCTGTTCTGGTAAGGGTACTCACCGAACACTGCATGATAGAAGCAGCCCACGTTCTTCGTCTAGGCTTTGAGACCAACGGCTTTTGCAAAAGCTGCAGAGATCCTGAGGAGGAGGAAACCTTATAACACTTTCTCAACCACTGCCCCGCTCTAAGTAGAAGGAGACTAAATAACATCAGTCAACCCCTCTTTCACTCACTCGCTTCAATTTCCAAGATAGATTCAAAGAAAATCAACAGATTCATCAAATCCACGGGATAGTTCAATGGAGACAGGACTCCTTTAACACCAGGTTAAATGAGATTATTTAGTATCACAAGAGACCTGTATTGGTCTAAGAAAGAGTACAAGACGGGTAGCCGCCTTAGCCATACTAACCTAACCTATCGAGGTTGTACACTGTTGCAAGTGAAGGTGAAATATCCTTATACACTTCAAATAATTATTCATGGGTTTCTTTTGGTTGTACACCTTTCAAAAATAAAATAAATACTGAGCTGTCATATCTGCATGACTCTTTCATAAGAAAGTAGTACCATTTTTAGAAAAAAAAAAATGGTTTACGTACTACCGCCATCAATATGTGATTCTATGTAGAAACTTTTAAGCAACTTGATATATATACCAAATTTTATGTGAGTTTCAACCACTTTGCGGTGTATTTGAGTTTAAATGTTCACTGTGTGAATTTTTGTGTGTGTGTGTGTGAGCTTGAATGTAGTAGTGTTTTGTGGAGTTGTGGAGGATGTTTTGATTGGTGAGCAGTCTGGATCTGTGATAGGCTAAAACTGATAGTAGGTGTCGTGCTACAAGGTCTAACCAAGGATTTTCAAACTGGTACCAAGAACGGTATCAGCGGACCTTGGCTTATGCCAGGCTGACAGGTTAGGGATGGGCCTTCGGGGAGCATTTTTCGTGGTGGCTGTGGTTTAGTATCTATATCGCGGGCGGAGCTAGTTAGCTCTTAGTTAGATTAAAAGGGATTTAAGCCTCCCCTTTCCCTCTTCCCCCTTGGGTGGCAATATGTCTTTTTTTTAACTTAAAAAGGGTGATAATGGGATTTATTTTTTAAGCAACTTTCTGTTTTGGAAAAAAAAGTTGTTAATTCATTCCGGCATTCGCCTCTATTAATTCCGGGATTTTCGGGACTTGAAAAAGTTCAGGATGCCGTGAAATGACTTTTCAAATTCCACACATATTCGAAAGATTTTAAAAATATATTTAAATACTTCGGAAAACTTTAAAAAAACGGTTTTGAAATCTTTTCGATTTTATAATAAAGAGTTTAGAAAATTGATTATATTTACCGCTTGCTTCGAAGGTGCGTTAACAGTATTTGAGCCGTTTATTGCAATGCTTGCTGGTGTAGAACTATTGATGCCGCCATTTGCGCAGCCACCGCTGTTGGAATTTGATACTGCAGATACTGCTGCTGCTGCTGCGGCGGCAGCTGCACCCGCACTTTGCAATGGATGCATATGGCCCATTGAGAACATGCTGGCAGCTGCGGCTGCAGCTTGATGCGTTGGTAGTGGATGCAACAGTCCTGCACTTGCTCGTAGCAAATGCGCCTGTAACTGCTGCAAATGCGGTGCCATACTGCTGCTGTGCATCGGACTCATAGCACCTGCGGACATGTGACTATAAGAACCACTAGCTGTGCTGCTGGCACGAGATCCATTCATAATAGTAGCCAGTGAGTTGGGTGAGAAACGTATCATAGAGTTTATGTCGAATGAATCAGAGTAGGGTGAGGAAGACAGCGCTCGCTTGCGACTAACACTAGCACGTAAGCTGCCACCGGTGCGTGGGCTGTTCAGTCTCGAACCGTCGATACTGAAGTGAAAATCCGTGCTGGCCAGGGATCCTGCGGCAGCAGCAGCAGCAGCAGCAGCCGCTGCCGCGGCGGCAGGATGCAAATCGCCAAGTGGAACAACGCCCCTTGCGCCAAGATAATCACTGGAATTGAGGCCGAGCCCAGCCAAATGGAATGCTGGCGCACACTTAGAGTATGGGTCTGGAAAATGGATAAAATATATTTGTTTTTTTAGCGTTAATTCATATAGAGAGATGCGACTTACCATGAAACGCAGCTGTTGGACTGGCGCGTTGCAATGAATAAAGGTGCTCCATGTAGCCTGGAATCCTATAGGCAGGATGAAATTCATGTGGTTGCGGTGGTGGTGGCGCACCTGTGTGTGGGTGATGATGATGATGAGTGAGATGTGGATGATGTGGTTGCGTCAGTCCGGCTTGACCGTTACCTGCGGCATTGCACATGCTGCCTCCACTCTGCGATGGAGTGCTTGCAGCAGACACACATGCGGCAGCTGAGGTGGCAGGTGAACAAGCTCCGTGGCTTACTGGTGGCGGTGGTTGTGGATTCGGTAGCACTGACGAAGCAGCAGCAACTGCAGCTGCTCGCCTTGATGCAAGAAACTGGAGTTCGGAATATCTAAACAAATAAATAAAATCTTTGTTATACTAGCTGATAGCTTGCGGCAGATATTAAGATATTTTAGAGATAAAAGGTTTGATGTTTTTGAAATGTTTGAATATTATTAAAATACGCCTTAAACAAAAAACATAAAAGGGTCAGTTTAGGTAAAAACTTTATATTTTATGGCAAAAAATAACAGGGTCAGCTCATATATTTGACCCTCTATGAGTCCAGTTGCGGGAGATATAAACTGTTTTCGACAGTTTTTGCAGTTTTTCTGTTTTTTGTATGGGTACTCAAAGGAGGCTAGCAAAAGGGGGGGGGGGGGGGGGTAGGTGTGTTGGTAAGACATGTTGAGAAGTAAAAAATAATAGGACTAACTCATATATTTGACCCTCCTAGGAGTTCAGTTGAGTGAGTTATAAGCAATTTTCGACAGTTTTTGTGTTTTTTGTATGAGAACCCCAAGAAGGATGGGGTGCAGGGTGCACTCTAGGAGTGCAGCTGCGGCCGATATATACTATTTTCGACAGTTTTTGCAGTTTTTATATTTTTGTATGGGAACCCAAAGAAGCGTGGCAGTTAGGAGGTAGGTGTGTTTAGAAGACATGTTGAGGGGTGAAAAATAATAGGACCAGCTCATATATTTGAACCCCCTATGAGTGCAGTTGTGGGATATATAAACTGTTTTGGACAGTTTTTGCAGTTTTTGTGTATGGGGTCTCAAAGAAGGGCGGCCAATGGGGGGTAGGTGTGGACCAGCTCATATATTTGGCCCTCCTATGAGTCGAGTTACGGGAGTTATAAGCTATTTTCGACAGTTTTTGCAGGTTTTTTGTACGGGAACCTAAGGCAGGTTTGCCAATAGGGGGTAAATGAAAAATGTATAAAAAAGTCTCAAAAGACTCTTGATTGACTTAAAAAATAAAAGTTTTCAAAGTTAAACGACAGGTTTAATTTATAAAAGCTAAAAATAACTCTTTTAAATAAGAGTTGAAAAATAAAAGTTATAAATAACTCTTTCTTTATCATTAAAAAAAACTTTTTGGAAAAAAATTATAAAATTTTCAAGTTCTGGTCTTAGGAAGTAAAGATAAAAACAAAGAATCGTATTATTTCTTTTAGTGTAGGTGCATTTATTTGACATGGTGATATGCCAAATAAATACACTAACAAATAAACACCTCAAATAAATTTTATTTATGCTGCTTGCAATCCAGAACAAATTGCACAATGTTCACTCAGTCCAAAATCAAGCATTTTCAGATCCTATCTCTTCGTATACCATAAGTGATGCAAAATGCTATTAGCTAAAAAAAGTGACTAATTACTACAATGATGAGCAAAAAGAAAATGAGACTGCAGAATTTTGTCGACAAAAAACACTTAATTGCGCATACGCAGCAGCCGGCAGCATAACGAAACGTTATGAACTTGAATCATTATGTTGAGAGTTGTATTGAGTCAAGATACTGTTTTTTTTTTTTAATTCAACAACAGTTGGATAGTTTTATTAAACATGGCTTTCGTCTCGTCTGTCTAACCCATTAAGCCCTATGGGTGCGAAAAAGCACCACGAAAAGACATTTTTAAAAAGTCATAGCTTAGATTGGGTAAAAGATATCGGCCGTCTTACTTTTGCATTGAGGAGCAGAGGTATGCAATTTTCTTAGACTCTTGACATGTTTCATCATAAGATGTCGTTTACCTATCCTTACCTGAAGTCAAAAGTTGTGAATTTCCAATTTAAAAAAAAAATATAAGAAAATATGTGAGCTCCCAATAAGTATGATAAAATGTTTGATTCTATCCAACACAAGTTTTCCAGTAGTAATTTAGAACACATTGCTGCCTAAGGGTCCGAAAAGGCACCTTCGATGGTCTAATAAGAGAGGGTGTTGTGGGCGTGGCAGTGAGTGTTTGCGCACTATGAATGACTTAAGTACTCCACGCAAAAAGTTTTAACCTCCTGCGCCCACGGGTTTGAGTGCCGGGCTTAATGGCCTAAAAGTCTCGTCAGTAATTCAAAATTACTATTCTTGCCCACTGAAGTTCGCTGAAGTGACAAATATCTGCAAAGGGGCTTATAAAAAATTTTTAGAAGGAACCTTTTCATAGAATATTAAGCCACTACGACTACTTTTAAGGTTAGAACTTTTTAAACTTTTTATGGGTCAAAAAAGACAATACAAACAATATGATTTCTAGCAACACTGATTCACTGTTTGAACAAAGTTATCGATTTTGTCTTAAGGGGGGAAATACCTTAATAATTTCGGAAAAATTCAAACATTTTTTCCCCCTATATTTTGAAGGTATGACATGCCGAGTAGAAATCAGTTGAGGAAAAACTTATTTAAGTCCTTATTTGATCCGTGAATGATATGGGTACCCCTTTTCCCTTCCCTTTCTAGGAAGCTTTATTAATTTATAGCCTTATAGGTTTTTGTAAAGCTATTTGTACTTAAGGCATCCTGGAGAAAATAGGCTTTCTTACAGCACCACTATAAAATACTGCAAAATATAAACATAAAATAAACACTTTTTATAATATTGCGTAAATCATTTTATTGTTTTAAAAACATTTTAAAGAAGTAAAACCATAAAATTAACATTTTTTATACCCCAACGCGTACTGCGTAAGGGGTATATTAACTTCGTAACGCCAATAAGGAGGCGTGGCAGGTATAGAAAAGTATATATATTTTTGATCAGCATCACTTCCTGAGTCGATTTCCGAGCGACCGTCTGTCTGTCCGTCTGTGATCCCGACGGGAAGCGGCATTTCATCTTTATTCATAGATAGTTTGATATCTAGTATGAACCACCTCTATGGTATTTGGCAAAATCGGATCAAAACCACGCCTACCTCCCATACAAAGTGACATCATCAAATTAGGAAAACTTTCGTTAATATATAAAACGGAATGCCATCGTGTATGTCGTGGCTAAAGACTTCGGATCTACTTCAATATGGCCGCGGGGGGGTATTTTATCTTCGGTATCCTACCGAAGCTCCATCCTTACTAGTTTTTAGTTAATTTTTGTGTGGTTTTTAGTTTTGGTTTTTTTTTATAGTAAAAACATACAAGTTGGCATTTTTGTAAAAGAAAACTTTACTGAGTAGCAAAACTAATGTGTAACGACAAAAGTATTTGTGTAATATAAACATGGTTCAAAAATGAAAACTTTGCTAAATGCTAAAAAAAATTGTTTGAATTGTTAAAGTCGAAGTTTGTAAAATTGAGAAAATTATTTTTAAAGTACACTCATCACTTACCTTATGTAAAATTATATAAAAAAACTTGGATGGACAAGATATCGACAATTTATCATTCAAATAAAATTCCTTAGATCAACAAATAAAACTTTATTGCATTATTCAAGAACTTAGAAGACACCAAATTGCCGAAGCCATTGAAAAAATTAACATAAGTTTATTGTTGATTTGCCTTAAGTTTTTTTTCGGTGTGGTCATCACAAAATATGCGCTTGCGTAATATTAATATAGCAAATAGATGGATTGCTAGAACTGCGTTTCATTTATATTATTGCACTAAGTTGACAAGGCAAGGACCCAAACGACTTTGGCTCTGCAGCCCAATTCTAGTTGGCATAACTTGGAGACAATGAATTAGAGAGGAACGCATTAAATTCCACTTTCCACTCATGTTCTATGGATTGATCGAGTAGAGTGTCGTTGTTGCTGAACCAACAGCTATTTTTAATATAAATAATAGTCAAGCATTAGCATAGCTAAACAATAAATTAGCAAAATCGAATGCAAATAAACACTTCAAGCAACAGACAAATTTGACGATTTCCTACCACAGCCTACCAAATACCTTCAAATGTTTGCTATATCTGTGATCTGCAATCAGGCGCAGACGTAGTCATAACCGCCACCGCAACACCGACTTCAACACATCAACGCACGGTCTTAAAGTCCAGGCCATGCAGAGTTAAGCAATGATGAACCGTAACCAAGTCCAAAAGACCAACGAAGCCAAGCCTTTTTATTGCCATCGCTTATAATGCGTTGCAGTGCATTGCACAGTGGCCCCAAATAGCGCATCTTACAGACACTTTCTTGTTTTTTGAGCATGACTTGCTTTTATTTTTCCACAGACAACCAGACATTGCACGAGATATATATGAACACCAACAACAGCAACAACAACAACAACAACTTGCTTGTTATTGTTGTCAATGCGTTATGTTTGAATAAACAAAATAAATTGTCTGTGGGGCACACTCATTTTCGAAATGTGGCATTTTTCGTTATTGTCTTGAAAAGACAGCCTATGGCGAAAATAAAAAAAAAAAACAGAAAAAACTGCATTTTAATATAAGACTACATGAAGTCGCGCATAATGGTTTAAATTGCCGTATAAGTTGAGAAATCGTTAAACGTCTCCTTTTGCGGCTTTAATTAACACATTATATCTACATAACAAAGCCAGGATAGTGAGCAAGGAACAACATGTAGGGAATAACCTCGGATTTTTTGAGTTCAAATGTATTCGTAGTACTGGAACCCTTTTTTTCATACTCAGTTGGGTTATATAGATTTTTGAAGAAATATAATTCGAAAAAAATGGCCAAGAAAAGAATTTTCAAGGAATACGCTACTAAACAACTTGCTTGCTTAATAACATGCTTTTAAGATTCACATGATTTGAAATATGCAAAGATACTAATCTTGGTATTTTTAGAAATTTGAACGTATGTGAGAGGAGGATGGCAGAGAGCAGACTATTAAGGCGAAAAAAGAGAGGCAAAAAAGCGTGAGTGCGAGAAAAATTGAGATACAATACGATAAGAGATATATTCCTGCATCCAAGGTTGAATTATAAGGTTGTCGCAAGGGTGAGAGCGAGTACCCCTAATTGTCAAATCGAAGTTGACAGCACATAGAAAATCTGCAAATGCTCTCTTTTTTCATCCGTTTTTCTTTCGTATTCATTCGCAAAATTAGCTGATATTGACAATTACTAGGTTTATTAAGGGGGAGGTAAGGGTTGACAACTTTTTTCCATGTTTTTTTTATTTTTGTTTCTGAAAGTACAACATCTGAAGAATATTGTATTAAATTTTTAGGTTTTTCGGAGCAATATTAACGAAGTTACAGTACGTTAAATGGCCATACCTCTAACTTAGTTTTGCGTGCCTTTTCGCTACCTGCGCTTAGAGGCGAGCGGCAACTGTTTCGGTCTCTATTGTATTACTTTTATCCCCTCTTTTCGTCTTAATATCTTCAGGTAAATAAAATGTGTAACGTACATTGTATCCTTCGATGAAGAACGACAACCAAAGCTACATCCAACTCATATGGAAAATTAGTCCCAAATCAGTGAGTGGTACCGCAACTGTCATTGAAATTGCAGCATATGTAGCAGCAGCACTTTTTAACGAAGGCTCTACTGCTTTTCTGACCTTCATGCTAGATTTGGACATCACTTCAGGACCAAGTGCGCATGAATGGGCACGCTCGACAGACTCTTTGCGGATCAGCAGAGCGGACGAGCAAGCTGCTCACGAGATCAAAGAAGGCAGAGTTTTACGTAGACAGGAGCAAATAGATGCCTTAGATAACATGGATGACAGTGATGTACTGTATGGACCCAGCATCAACGATGATATGTACGTATTTTATAAGAAAATCCAGTTTTTTTCAAGATATATTCATTTTTTCAGTCTACAAAACTTTAAAGCGATTTTCCCAAACATAATTTAATTTTTTTTTAATGTTTAACGTTGGCGACCAGCCAACAGAAAAAAACTACGGAACCGATCGTTTTGAAGTTTTGTACACATGTTCTACATGTAAATAGCTCTCTAGTTATGTCGAGTTATTAAAATTTTTTATTACTAAAGATTTTACAATAACAAATAGTTCGATTTTTTCGTCAAAAATCGTAATTTTGGCTTCAAAATGGTGCCAAAAGTTTAAAAATTTAATAATTAAAAAAAAACTCGACGAGACTGGAGAAATAAAGTAAAACAAGGCTGGTCAACGCACAAAAACTTTTTTTCGAGGCGCCTGTGGAGTTCTACAATAAATCCGTTATTTCTCTCTATTTTTGATATGATTATATTTTTGATATTATAGCTTTGATAACTGCAAAGCTTTTGTATTCCTACAGAAATTAATATATTTATGATAATGCAACATATAAGAAAAAAATAAAATAATAAGTTTTCCAATGTAATAATATGTATAAATTATCAAATATGACCAAGAAATTAAAAGAAAAAGTTATTTTAAAATAATTTTTTACTTTGTAGTGATTTTGTAGTCGGTTTTTTTTTTTAAAGTTTTTATTTCTTCCTTTTTAGAGAATATGCTAAATTTTCGAAAAAAGTGTATAAACTGCATAAATATAAATGCGCTTAAAAAATTTGTTCTATTAAATTCTGAAAGTTTGTTGGTTATTTCAAATATCTGTCTCTTAAATTTAATTTAGATGTCACGTATTTTGAAATAATTATGCCCGTTCTTGTAACGAGTTTTATTACCCCAGCGTGAATATTATTCGAGATATAGTGTTTTTCTAATATTGTCACGCCCCTTTGTTGAATAAGCGCCCTCTTTCTTGACCATTACTTGTTATAATTATGCCTACCCCTGTACTTCATTTAAGTACCCCTGCGTCTGAGTATACTAGTATAGAATATTAGCTGAGATAGTGTTTTCCTAATATTGCCACGCCCAATTGTCGAATACCGCCCACTTTCTTGACCGTAACTTTTAATAATACTGCTTACCCTGTACTACAATAAATTTTAGTGCCTTAGTGTCAATATTATTCGAGATACACTGTTTTTCTAATATTGCCACGCCCAATTGTCGAGTACCGCCCACTTTCTTGACCGTTACTTTTAATAATTCTGCTTACCCCTGTACTACAATAAGTTTTAGTGCCTTAGTGTCAATATTATTCGAGATACACTGTTTTTCTGATATTGCCACGCCCAATTGTCGAATACCGCCCACTTTCTTACTAAATATGGTACTAAATTGCAGAACCATAGTATCAATATTATGCGATACACTCTTTTTCTAATATTGCCACGCCCATCTGTCAAATAACGCCCATTTTCTTGAGCGTCATTTGTAATAATAATGCCTACCCTTACACTAAATAGCAGTACCCTAGTGTCGATATTATTTGGGATACAGTGTTTTTCTAAGATTGACACGCCCATTTGCTGAATAACTCCCACTTTATTGGCCATAATTTGTAACAATAATGCCTACCCCTATACTAAATTCCAGTACTCTAGCCTCCAAATTATTCAAGATACACTGTTTTTCTAAAATTGCCACTCCCATTTATCGAATAACGCCCATTTTCTGGACGGTAATTTGTAATAATTGTGGCTACCCCTATACTAATTTGCAGTACCCTAGTGTCAATATTATTCGAGATACAGTGTTTTTCTAGTATTTTCACGCCCCGTTCCCGAATACCGCCCACTTTTTTAGATGGACACCTCCGAGCTTAAGTATTTCTATCTGTTCACCAAAAATTATGGCAATCAGGCATATGGGTTAGGAGTTATCGATGTGCATACATTTAAAAAAAAAACTCTTTTTTGAAGTCGGTTAAAAATTAAAATAAGATTTCCAATGTATTAATATGTTTAAATAAATTATCAAATATGACCAAGAAATAAGAAGGAAAAGTTATTTTAGAATTATTTTTTACTTTGTAGTGATTTTGTAGTCGGTTTTTTTCAAAGTTTTTTTATTATCTTTCTGTTGTTGCTAAAAAAAGTAGGCAGCGTGGAACTGCCGACCGAAGTGAAAACTTAAAGCTATGAAATATCGGTAATTGCTTCGGTAATCGGTAACTGGTTCGGTAATTAGTTGGTAATCACTTCGGTAATTAGTTCGGTAATTGGTTGTCAATTGCCTCGGTAATCAGAATTTGTTCGCTAATCGGTTGGTAACCGCCTCGGTAATAAAAAAAAAGCTCACCAAACATGTTTATCTAGCGTAACCACAGTATAAAGAGTGCTAAACAATGCAACAGTAATGTACAGTTAAAATCGTGATGATATCGCTAACAGCGTGATGATATCGCGAATCTACAGTTTTGCTCTCTACCAAAAAGTGCTCAGAGATCATAAAAAAGTTTTCACTTCAAAAAACTAAAATAGAGTAAAACAAATTTTGTACAAAATGGCAAAGAATTTGAACAGCTTGTAACCAGTATAGTTTTTCTTGCCATAAATGAAGCGAATATTTAACACCAAAGTGTTTTTTTTTTAATGCGTCATCTTCCCAAATCAAGGACAGCAATGACGGAAAATTTAATTTTTTTAACTATCAACTTAGAAGTCACGTTGATAATTTTGGTGTGATGAGCAGTGCTTTTGTTTTAATTCAAAAAATGATCACGTAATTTTCATGCCATTAAAAATATATTGATACAACGCTTAGTATGAAATAGGCAAGTGCAACTATTCATGTAAAAATTAATTTCAAGATTAACAAAACGAACTATTCAATTATCTTTATATATATAAAACAAAGTCGTGAAATGTGTTACTAATTCCATAACTCAAGAACGAAGCGTCTGAATTGCTTGGAGATTTTTTTGTTGTGCTTTTCTTGGCTATTCCATTCTACATACGCTTGATACATTTTGCCACACCCCCTTTTGAATGCCCACAAATCAATAAAATTTATATATTTCAGACAGTTCTGGTCGTATAAGACAAAAATTAGGTAATTTAGTTTGTTTCATTAATGTCGGCAACTGTACTAAAAAAAGGTTTCCACGCACGCCCTTTATTTTCGCCCACATATATTAATGAAAATTATATATTTCAAACGATTTTTGTCTTATAAGACTTTGATTTTGTGATTTAGTTCGTATGGTTATTGTCGGAAATTGTTTTTAAAATGGGCGTGGTCAAACTATAGATACACCCACTTTTTCAGAAATCATTAAGTTGAATGCAGGGCCGAACTTTTGGCTGAATTTGGTCGAGTACGGTATAGTTTTGAAAAAAATTGCCACACGCATTTTTCGCCCATTTTTGGAACAGTTGGCGATAGTAACCACACGAACTTAATCATCAAATTAAAGAAAAAAACGGCCAAGCCATCTGAAATATATTATTTTTATTGATTTGTGGACGGCAATGTGGACGGGCAATTATCAAGAAATTATAATTTTTGATAACACAAAAAGCCTACGTAAACAATAATAACACATGAACTCGTACAAGTTTATTATCCTGAACACATTAGACGTTACAGCAACATTACGACACGTGGTCAAAAGACCATATTAATATATGAGAAAATTTACATAGCTACATGCCAAACATTTTTTGTTTTTTTTGGTTTGATTTTTTGGAAATTATATCCAAAATGTTCAATCTATCGAATAATATATAAACTTTGAAAATATAATTTTGAAATTTATCGCCACGCACCAATTAATCACGATTTTTTTTACTTTTTCTCATAATCCTTAGAGCTTGCAGCTACAATTTTGCTTATTCCACTGAAGTTACCGGTTTGAAAGATGAGCTCAACATTCCTTCTAAAGTTTGTGAAAAGTTTTTTCAAAACGACGAACGAGTTCAAAAATAATCATACCAACTTCCGAGCAACGCCGGGTATTCAGCTAGTTGCAGATAAAAAACAACATAAATATATAAACATTTACACTGTGCAATTTTACAACTCTTTGACTTTCCACATGGAAACAAAGAAATGCAAAGTAATTTGGGATGATAGAAATATGTAAAATAAAATTAGTTTTTACTTTTCTCGAAATTATTTATAAAGCAGACTCTACAAGTATACTCTACAAGCATTTATTGAAGTGAATTCGAGTCAGCACTTTTAACGTCAGCAATGTTAACGTTGCAATGTTAACGTCAGCAATGCTATATCTTTGCCACTGTTAACGTTAGCACTGTTAAGGCTGGCACTGTAGTAATTGATAATTCATATTTATTTTAAAAATTAAATGTGGCATTTTTTAATTTCTATTTTGTTTGTAGCAATTATTAAAAAAGAAGTAGAAAAACATTGCTTTTTAAATTGGAAAGCACACAACTGCAATTCCGCTTTGGTTTTAGCAGAAGTTGTGCTTATAATATTTTCTAAGTTAATGGACTGCATGAGCCACAGAAGATTACTGATGAGTTGGTGTAGTGACCAACGAAACAGCTGTCTAATCTGCTGGTGGCTGTTCTGTAAAGAACATTGTTGTTGTGGCAACCTGTTGCTTCATGGAATTACTTGGCATAAAGCTCACATATGTAATTCTTAAAAAGTAATTTTTTTAAATTTTAAAAGTTAACTTAAACCAGAACTCTAGTCACATTTTTACTACTTATTTCCACTTTGCGAACTTGAGAGGGTGTACTTTAGAAACTCTCATTAAATCTGTGAAAGTCTGTGTTTAATTCCTTCCTTCGATTGCTTTTGCATCGATTCTTTCAAACACACATAAAAAGTACAACACCTATCTGGCTATCACGTAACTCTTTCAATTCATTTTCCATAATATTGAAGGGTCGTTTTACTTAAGGTAGTAATATTAACAACTTATTCTGCGGTCATAGCGTTTGTGGTAAGTTGATTCAATAGCTTTGTGAACGCTTCAGGTGCTCTTTTTAATGATCAGCTCTCCGCTCAGCTGCAAGAGGCAAGCATTAAGTAAGGCAAGCTGAACGTATTTTAACACTCAATTAGAGTTGACAAAAAAATAAAGTAAACGAGTTAACAGCTGTGGTGGCAGGTCTAAAAGGGTTATCAAGTAGTGAAGTTAACAGTTTGTTTGTGGTTACCTGTTATTAACGATTGGTTTTAGCTGACTTGTTGTAGTTGCTATCAATTACCTTAATATTGGATTTTGCCTAAAGTTTAAAAGTATTATGGGAGGTTTTAGGCAAAAACAGTTAAAATTAAGGCAAAGTTTAGAAGATATTTTCTAAAAAAGTTTATTATATATACAAAAAATTTCATTTGCATGTTAATTTTACATCATTTGTATAAGTAAAAAAGTTTCATTTTTCATGAAAAAAGTTTTTTGTTTGTTAACATAAATTTTTTATATATACAGATGGAGCTGAAGTTGGTGTCCTTCAAAAAAGGTAAAAAACGGCTCACACAATAGCGCAACTCCAAATTGTCTAAAAAAAATGCGTTAAAAAATGGACACCTGAATGCACATCTTTTGCCAAAATAGAACGAAAATGGAACTTATACTAAAGTGAAATTCCAACCTTTTTCTCATATCTCCAACGTTGGATATTGATAGCATTTACAGTCGAGAATTACAGCCTTCTCAACAAAAACGGTACCATGATTCTGCAATATATTCTCCACTTGATCTCAACTCATAACTAAGTGTTATTTTTCAATGTGGAATATAAGTTCTCCAATGTTTTCTCAACTCGATATCAGGTTTGTTTCACAGTTTCATAACAAGTGTTATTTTCAAGTTGAGAACAAATGACTTCTCAAGATGATATCTAATATAATTATAGTCTATTTTTATTATTTAAATTCTTCACATGAATTATAAATACAAATAAAAATCCATTTATTTTATTTCAAATTAATTTTTAATTCATGTTTTAAATAATATGCATAAAAACAAATATAATTATAAAACAATTTTTAAAATATCAATATTTAAATTTAGTTAAATTCAATTCAATTGCACAGGAACTGAGGAGTCTACAACTGTGCTGCACTGCTCCCTGACAGAAAAAAGCTCCATTACCTGCATCACTTCACTTTTCACTTTTTTTCGATGTATTTCCAATATTTTCTTTTATCTTTAATGATTGAAATGTGTTTTATTCTTCTAATGCTTAAATTGTTTTAGTTTTGTTGTTTAAAGTTTTCATTTCAAAATGGTTCATCTTTCAAATGGTTCAAATGGTCTTGCAAGCTTAAAGTATTTAAATGTGGAACAAAACCCAAGTACTGCCATATAAAAATTTTCATTTGAACTACACTGCAGATTTTGAGTTGGTATTGAGTTCGATTACCAGGGTTTTCTCCACAACACTTGATAAAGAAAATTTCAGTGTTTATTGGGATGTTTCGAGAAAAACGCATTTAAAGCTTTAAAGTTTAAAACGCTCAAACTTCAAAACAAAACTGTAACAATTAAATTTTTTTTTTCTCTACAAGGTATAATTTATATAGTATATACACATAGAAACATTTCACACACACATACACTTTTACATACACATACAGCGAACATCACGGCTTTAACAGCCCTATAGGAACAAACTAACTTGTTTTTAAAAACAACTAATTAAAAAACTAGTTTAAAATAAACCAGTATATGAACTACTTTGAATTATATTAAGGCGGCATCCACTTCAATATATGAAGTAACTGAAATACTACTTAAAAACCAGTGATTGATAAACTACTTTGAATTATATTAAGGCGGCAACTACTCTGATGTTGGCATGTTTTAATTGAAAATTTTTATTAGATTACAAGCTTATACATATTTAACCATGTTATTTCATCAAATATTATTAACTTTTGGCCATCAGTAATAGTTTTCAATTGGTTATTTTAAAGCAATTAAAAAAATAATTTAAATGTAACTAATTTAACAAGTAGTTGAAAATATATGCAGACGACAGCCAATTGACTTATTTAGCGGACATCACCATACAAAATAAGTTAGTTCGTTCTATGGAAAAAAGTCAGAATTTCAACTAGTTGTGGTTGACAAAAAACTACTTTATCAACTACTTTTAAATTAGTTGATTTTCCTACAGGGAGCTTCTTCGTTTTGATCGGTTGGTACTCTGACGCAGCGGGTATTAAGCGCGGTGTGCGTTGCTACACCCGGCACCTATATTAGAAAATAATAAATTTATTCAAATCTTTTATTTGACCCTTTGTTTGGACCACTTTCCGGCAACAGGACATTACCAAATAGTAACTCCATTCTGAGTTTTAATGTTCCATGATTTTTACTTCCAAAGCTTATCGATATCAAAAATTTAACTTATATGGGTGAAGACACACCCCTACTCCAATGTCCTACCAAGTTTTCTATTAGAAAAACATCACTAAGTGGTAACTCCACTCTGAGTTTCAATGTTCTGTGACTTTTACTCCTACGGAAAACTGATTTTAGAGATTATATATGAGAAATCGTATGGGCGACAGGGTATTCACTATTTTTGCAATATCTCGAGAACCGCTCATCCGATGTTGTAGAACTAAGTTTTGGAACCTGTGCCATGACTGGCCAAGCACATCCTAAAAACTTGAACAGCACTATTGGAACAGTTCAAAAGTGATGGAGTAACATACGGACATAATTAGATTTGTATGTATATAGAAGACTTGCTTATACCCGGCAACTATATTGGAAAATAGTAAATATATTCAAACCTTTTATTTGACCCTTTGTTTGACACCACGCTCATTGTTCAATACCCGCTTCAGTTTCCTGGTAGCAGGACATCACCAAATAGTAACTCCATTCTGAGTTTAAATGTTCTGTGATTTTTACTTCTAAAGCTATTCGATATCAAAAATTTAGCTTATATGGGCGGAGTCATAACCCCTTGTCCAATGCCCGTCCAAGTTTTCTATTTAGAAGACATCACCAAGTGGTAACTCCATGCTGAGTTTCAATGTTCTGTGACTTACTTTCACAAAAAACTGATTTTTAGCGATTTTATATGAGAAATCTTATGGGTGAAAAGGGATCTACTATATTTGCAAGATCTCGAGAACCACTTATCCGATATTGTACAAATAACTTTTAGAACCCGTGCCATGACTGACCAAACACATAAAAACATCTTCATTCGAACGGTTCAGAATTGATGGAGTAACATACGGACACCATTTAGATTTTATTATATACAGATATATACTAGCTTAAAGTAGTTTGATTATTCATATTTTAATTTAATTGGCTTTTAATATTTGTCAGTTCTAAAATTTAATTGAAAGTTATTTGTATTTGAATTGATTGCTTTCCATTATTATTGAAAGTAAATGTAACTGATTCTCTTTAACGTTATATGAAAAATTTTTATAAATTTTTGTTAAGGAAAATTAAATTAAAATATAAATAATCACACTACTTTAAACTAATATATATATAAAAATCGAATGATGTCCGTATGTTACTCCATCATTTCTGAACCGTCCAATGGTGTTTTTTCAATTTTTAAGGTGTCTTTGGCCAGTCATGGCATAGTTTTAAGACTTATTTGTGCAACATCGTGTGAGCGGTTCTCGAGATATTGCAAAAATAGTGGATCCCTTTTCACCTTGTACAAAAAATTTTTTCTGTAACGTTAAGGAAAAACATTTACTTTCATTATTTTGTTGTGAAGTGACTTCTTAAACAACATGCTTCCTTATTTTTATCATTATTATTATTATTGCGAAATTCTTCGTATCGCATTGCTTGAAGTGTCTCGGATGGGTTAATGTTATTTGAAATGTGCACACACCAGAGGCGTTCACAGCGTTGTTGTTTCTTTGTGTATGTATATTTCGCGTTGATGACTATATCTGTCGGCAACAGAGCAGCACATGATCATGACCAGGCAGCAGAAGCAGCAGCAAAAGAAGAAAAAAAAATAAAAGAAGAGGATAAAGAGTCTAAGGAAGAAGTTGGAAAAGGAGGACAACAATAGCAGCACGGTAGTTCTTAAAACAAACACAATACAAAACGACAGAAGTGTAAAAAAAAAGAAAAATCAAAATCAACGAACACACTTTTTGCGAGGCGCTACACACAGTAACATGGGTAGTGATGAAGGTTTAATATGCGTGTAGTTTTTTCCGATTTCCGAACATTAATATATATATTGGATGGGTTACTTAGGTGGCGCTTACAACCGGTAGTCGGTTTTCGCCAGGTGTAAGAAATTGCGCCAGCCATTTCTGTTTTGCAATTGCTGGCACCAGTTGGAAGCTCCAAGTTTCGTTACGTTTTCCTCTACTTGATCCTTCTAACGGAGGTGCAGGCGTTCTCTTTTGCGTTGACCGCCGCTGGGTACCGAATCGAATATTTTAATCCGCTCAATATGACCTAACCAGCCAAGCCACTCGATTTTTATGCGCTTTACTATGTCGATGTTCGTTCCATCGTTCCACCGTGTTCGGTACTCGCCATTGACGCAGATTGGTCCGAAGATTTTACGAAAGATTTTTCTCTCGAAAGCTCTCAAAGTCTTTTCATCAGAGCTGCTTAACGTCCAGGTTTGTACTACGTACAACAGCTACTGAGTCCAAAGTTATACCTGTTGGCTAGAGTTATCCTTCGTTTTATCGCTCTACCGATATCGTTGGTGGAGTTAATGCTGGATTCCCGGTAGAAAAAATCCTTCACAACCTAAAAGAAGCTGTCGTCAACAGTGACAACACGCTGGGATTGTTTGTTTGTTAACACCAGATATTTCGTCTTATCTGCGTTGACTGCAAGGGCCGTGCGACTCGACTCTTTTTCCAATTTGAAGAATGCTGCACATACTTCGCGTGTATTATGGCCAATGATATCAATATCATCAGCATACGTTAGCAACATAACACTCTTATAGAATATTGTGCCGCTTTGTCTCAGATCAGCAGCTCGAATGATCTTATCCATAATTAGGTTAAAAAAGTCGCACGATAAGTAATCACTTTATCTGAAACCTCGTTTGGAAACAAATGGGGGAGAGGTGCTTCCCGATTTCAACTGCGCTGTTTTTATTGCTCAGTGTCATCCTGCATAGATGGATTAGTTTTGCAGGTATACCAAATTCAGAAGTGGTGGAGTATAGGTGATTCCTTATTGGACTGTCGAAAGCGGTTTTGTAATCGACAAAAAGACGATGGGTGTCGATTTTTTTCTCTAGGATCTTTTCCAAGATTTGTCGTAGCGTGAATATCTGGTCGGTGGTAGATTTTCCAGGCCTGAAGCAACACTAATAAGGCGCAATCAGTTGGTTTACGATGGGCTTTCACATAATACGCTCGACAGGACCTTATATGCGATATTTAGGAGGCTTATCCCACGGTAACTGGTACAAATGGTGGGATCACCATTCATGTGGATTGGGCAGAGTACACTGAGGTTCCAATCATTAGGAATGCATTCTTCCGACCATATTCTGCATAGAAGCTCGTGAATGCACTTAAACAAAGCTTCGCCTCCGTTCTTAAACAGCTCAGCGGATAGACCATTGGCTCTAGTGGCTTTGTTGTTCTTCAGCCGTGCTATGGCTGTCAAGACTTCATTATAGTCGGGCTGTCATCCATAATTGGGGTTTCCGGGATATCATCTCTATTGGAGGGATTGTTGTCCTCATCGCCATTCAGAAGACTAGAGAAGTGTTCCCTCCATAACGTCAGTGTACTCTGGATATCTGTCACTAGAGTACCGTTTTCATCCTTGCAGGAAGAGGCCCTGTTTTTAAAGCCAGGCTAGGCGTTTTATCTTTTCGAAAAATTTTCAGACCTCTTTCCTGTCGCCATACATCACAATCTCTCACACTCGCACTTTTCTGCCCCTCTTTTTTTCCACCTGAAAAGACGTCTCTCGTTCCTCCTCTTCTCTCTCCTCTATCGCTCCTTAGCAGCACGTGTTACAAACGACTGCAAGGTGGCTTTATAGGCGGAGTTTTTCTCTGCAGTGGCGTCGCAACACTTTTGGTCGCGTCAGTGATTTCGGCGGGTGCGGTGGTAGCCAATAACCTCTTCGGCAGGATTCGATATCGTTGATGGGTGGAGTGTTTTCTTGAAGCAGAAGTGAGAGTAGAACGCGAGTGGGTTGGGAATGCAAAATTGCTTTAAAAATAATATTTCTAATTCACATTAAATTTTAAAAAAATTGATTAATTATTTATTTTAATTTTTCATTTTCGTTTTCAGAATAATGAATCAATTTTTTATTCATATGAATGACAGTCACGAAGAATGCAAATCTCGCAGAATTCGGTATTTTCAATTATTCTTTTTTTACCTATAATTAATTTTTTATTCATTATTCTTTAATAGTAATTTTTTACTGGTTAGTCATTATTCACTTTTAATTCATTATTCATTTGTTATTCATTATTAATATTTTATTCATTTTTAATTTCTTATTCATTTAATATTCATTATCAATGTTTTATTTATGTCTCCAGGTTTGAATGAATAACAAATGAAAAATGCATAGCAAATGAATAATAAATAACAAATGAATGATGAATAAAAAATGAATAATGAATAACAAATGAATAATGAATAAAATATTAATAATGAATAACAAATGAATAATGAATAAAAAATTAATAACAAATGAATAATGCATAAGAAATTATTGAAGAATAACAAATGAATAAAAAATAAATAATGCATAACAAATGAATTCATTATTCATTATTGATTTGTTATCCATTATTAATTTTTTAGTCATTATTAATTTTTTATTCATTATTCACTTTTTATTCATTATTCATTTAATATCCATTATAAATTTCTTATTTATGTTTTCGGTTTAAATGAATAATAAATGAATAATGGATAACAAATTTAACAAAACAATTAATGAAAAAAATTGATAATGAATAAAAAATTAATAATGATTCAAAAATGAATAATGATTAAAAAATGAATAATGAATAAAAAATGAATAATGAAAAACAAATTAATAATGAATAAAAAATTAATAATGGATAAAAAGAGAATAAATGAAAATGATGAAATTCTTTGTGTATTGCATTCTTTGTGAATGAATACAAAATATATGAATACAAAAGTTTGCTCATTATTCCGAAAAACGAAAATGAATAATTAAAATTAATATTTTATCAATTGTTTAAAAAAGAATAAATTGTTTAATGAATCTATATTGCATTCACATCATGGATTCCTCTTTCATCATTCACTCATGCAACCTTTTTGTAAATAAAATCAAATCTAATGCATTCCTTTACCGCTCTGTTCGTCATAGACCGCCTGTAGCATGCAAACTTAATTGAACTGTGTTGTTATTGTTGATAGTTGTTGTTACGGTGCGGTGTTTGTTATTTTGTTGTGTTGCTGTTGCTGTTGTCTTGGGGCGTGGTCGCTGTGCAGTCGTGCCAAGTAGAAAAAAGGGGCTGCATGGAGTTAAAACCGATTATGCCATTTAGAGTTACCAAAAAAAAAAAAAAACATGACGATGATGAGAACAACAACAAAATATCGAAAACGTTGCGGATCGCCGTCGATAGCTTTAAGCTTAATGATTTGTTTTTTTTTTCAACTGAGTTTTTCCTCAACAGTGCTTTTATGTTCTGCTCTCCAGACGACTTTATTTTTGTTATCGGGTTTTTTTTGCTGTAGTTGTTTTTGTTATGGTTTTTGTTGGTATTTGCAAGAACAGGAGCCATTATAAAAACCTCTCTTTTATTCCTGTATTCGATGTGTTCGATATGTATTGATTTTTTTTTTGGCTTTTGTTGTAGTTGTAATAAATTCTAATGCGCTTAATTGGCTCGTTGGTGCTAAAGATGGCCAAACCCGTTTGCGCCATTTGCAAAATCACATCACTGTTCCACCTTCTATATTGCTTTAACCCACCATTGAAGTCAAAATTAGAAGTTTAGAAACTTATCATCAGCATATTTAGATCTTCGATCATTTCGATCAGTACATAAAGCCATGGTAGAATTGCAAGGTACTCCTTTATTGGGGCAAAAGTGAGCTAGATGTCAAAATCAGCTGTGCGAGTTTTAGTTTTTATAATTGTTGTTGTAGCCTTCTCATTTGACGTCTATGCACACGCACTCACAAACTTATTTCAAAATCAAAATTCATCTAATATGGCTTAAACATTAATATTATATCGAAATTGGTAGAAAGCAGTTAGAAAAGACAGACCTCTAGGTCATTACCGTCTTTATCATAAGGGTACACGGAGCCCGTGCCCAGGCCCCCATCCTCCGAATGCCCCAAAGAACCAACAATTTCTCTCACACATTTATTCACAAAAATTGTCGGGCTATAACACTTATTTTACGAAAAAAAGTTACAGTTCATTATAAATTAATCGAAATAATTACTAAGCTTTTAGTATTTAGAATTTTTTACGGTTGAAAAATTAAAGCTTAAAGCGTTGTTTCTTTTCCACCTTCCTTACGATCGTTAAATCCAAAATATCAATATTTTATCAATTGCTACGCCTTTGTATTTGCTGTGGTGTGGAAATGGAAAAAAAATCTTTAAATCATTCAATATTTAATCTTGAGCTTATGTGCTGCCTGTATAAAAAGTAATGCTCTATCGGTAATTTTATCACAAGGCATATACTGTGCCTATTGTACTAGTTCATAATATTTCGAAAGCATTTTACCTAATGTACCAAGTACACCGTCTATACAAACCACTCCGATTCTAAAGTCGAGCTGCACAGTTTAAGTGAGGCCTAAGATATATGTCAATATTGTCTGTGGTTTAAGGAAATCCCCCGGATGATGTATTCAACTTTCAGTCGGACAAAAACCACGTGATTTAGTTTCGAATAATATAATATTGTTCAAGATAATAGTAGTTTTGATTTGTTCGTTTAAACATTATTTCATTATGTCGAAGAGATAATATTTAAGTGGTTCACAAAAAAGAAAAACGTTATAGCTCAAAAATAAATAACGGAAAAACTTCCTATGCTTACTTTGTTTTCTACCGTTGAAGAAACAAATAAGCTGAGGAATTCTTTATTCTCAGCACCAGAGTTTGGATATCATCAGGGAAAAGGAGGTTACGTGTGACAAAAATGACAAACACACATCAGATGCTGAACCCTCAACTTCAGCCTACTGTGCATTAACCCATTTTTTCCCAGCGTTGCGTTAACGCATACTTTTCTTAATCTGGAGGTCATACAGTGATAGATTTTCATGTTCTTCAAATAGAATATAAAATTTTGAGAATTTATCTAATTTTACTTTTAATTACGTTTACTTACATTTCCAAGCTTGGGGAATTTGGGAATTTCCATTTTAAACCTCTTAAATATTGAAAACTTATGTGAATTTTTATGAAGTTTTACACAACGCTGGTCTTTAACGAAATACGTTCAAAATATTTGTTGAACTTATTATTTGTTGTTGTTTGTTGTTTTGTGGAAATTCTTGTGATCAATATTGGCGCAAAACGCTTGACTTTGCTCTGTAATCGGTTGGTAATCGCTTCGGTAGTTGATAATCGCTTCTGTAATTGGTTGGTTATTGCTCCGGTAATTGGTAGTAGTAATGGCTTTGGTAATCGGCAGGTAATGGCTTCCGTAATCCGTTTGGTTCCGTTGGTTATCGCTTCGGTAATCTATTATAAGTACGGTAATAGCTTCGGTATTCGGTAATAAGTTCAGTAATCGATTGGTAATCGCTTCGGTAATCGGTTGATAATCGTTTCAGTAATCGATTGGTTATCGCTTCGGTAGTCGGTAATTGATTCGGTAGTCGGTTGTTGATCGCTTCGGTAATCGGTAATTAATTCGGTAATTGGTCGGTAATCGCCTCGGTAATTGGTTCGGTAATGTGTTGGTAATCGCCTCGGTAATAAAAAAAAAGCACACATGTTTGCCTAGCCATGGCATAAGTAATGCTGTTCAATGCAACAGAAATGTACAGCTAAGAGCGTGATGATATCGCTAGCAGCGCACAGTGGGCGAAACGGCCATTCTAGCGGCGTTTAATTCAATTTTTTAAAGTATTAAATTGATTTTTTTTTTTTGTATTTTCATTTGCCAATATCCTATTAAGTTTATCGATCATTTTTGTTTTGTTTTCACTGGCAGATTCGTGCAGCTGTGAGCTTTCAAACGTAGCATATGTGTCAATATATGTCTCATAGTGCAGTACGAGCTTTGTAAACAAAAAATTCATTTTTATATATGCCAAGTAAATGGAATTTTGTTTAAGTTTGGGGTATATATACTTTATTAAAAAAAGTGTCTGTGACTTGTGTTTTCTATGTTGTTGTTACAAATATCGGTTGAAATTAGCCTTCCTGGTGTCTTCTATTGTATGTCATGTCGTGAACTTTTGTAAAGCAGATCTATTAATGTCCTCAAGTGTCCAGTCTAAATCTTATCTATTTTGCTTCTACTATTCACTAGTGGATGTAAAATGCCCACATTCTTCTGCCACTTTCCACAAATCTTTTTTTTTATTTCATTTTGTAGATACGATGCCAAAAGTTAAAAATCTATTTTCAGATGCTGAACTGCAGCCTCGAGGTTCATACATTCATAGCTCAGATTCGGAATAATATTTATTATTCATTATTTATTTAAATTTCTTATTGTTATTAATAACTACAATCACATGAAAAAAAGTTAAAAAAAGTAAAAAAATACAAATAAAAAATGTAATTGTATTTAAATAAGAGTATCATCAATTTCAATTGTCATCGTCATCGTATGAAAACAAATTCTATACTATAAATTGGTTCGATTTGTTCAATGCTCCACAAGTAGATATATGAGAGGATATATAAAAAATGTTGACTTGAATGGGAGGTGGACGTGATAACATACACACACACACACCAAATTAAATTTTGTAGCTCATATAAATATAAGCCACTTTAAAGCCTTTTAATGGTTTTTACCATAGTCAGTTGTATGGGAGGTGGACGTGTTTCTGTGCGGATTCCAAAAATATTCAATACTGCACATCTTTGGGTGTACACAAACATCAGTATCAAGTTTCATCCAATTATCTATACTCCTTCTAATGCTAATGTACCCTGACATGTTTAGGTGTTGGGTCTAAAAATTGTCAATTTCGAACCCATATTAAAAACTTATTTAGATGTCAACATTTAAAACGCTGATACACATGTAATTTTTTTTCTGTCTCTTCCGCCATGATCTTTTTACAATATCTCATAATTTTGAAAAAATTGAAAAAAGTTCTGGAGAATCGAATACACCTGCTTTGAGTTGGTGTAAATAGACGATATCTGCAGATATCCTTCGGTCACTTAAAGACTGCAACAGCCTCAAACGATCCTCATAAGAAGGAAGGTCTAATATGTCCGTCCCACTTAAGCCCCTTAGAGCAAACCGAACAAAACATTGTAACTTGGGAATCAAACTTGACTTGTATACTCTAAGTGAGGACGCACGATTGCATGCTATTAAATTTTTTGGCCCAGCGTTTTACAAATCCAAGCATTGAAGATGCTTTTTTACAAATATAATCTATGTGAATGTTAAACGATACCTTAGAATCCATGCATATACCTAGGTCTTTGATAATATCTACACGAGTTAAGGCAGTATCTTTTATCTTATAATCAAAAATAAATTTATTCTTTTTTCGCGAAAAGGTCATAGTTTGGCATTTATATGAATTTAGAAACATATTATTTATAGAACACAAAACTTCAAAGGATTTTAAATCATACTGGAGTAGATCTGAATTGTCTTTAGAATCAACAGTTCTGTATAATTTTATATCATCGGCATAAATAAGCAGATGAGCGTGTTCAATGATGTGAGTTACATCATTGATTGCTAAAATAAGGTGGTTTTGCGTTGTCTAAATATTCGTGATATAAAGTAGCTGAGCGATTTTCAAATTCCAGAAACAAACGCTTGTAAGTTTTTAGGTCATTTGAGCCTAAACTACAGACGTATTTCTTCCATGCCCTGTTCTTGTTGTTGCGAAGAGTCTTTAAATCCTTTGTGTACCAGGGGTACGCAGAATTTCTTGCAAATTTTAGGCTGTATGGTACGGACTGAGAAAACATAGCAATTTCATCAAGGCAATTTCCATTTATATATTCTAAAATTACATTAAGTTTACTATGAAGAAACCGATTCAACTTGAAAAAGTCAGCTTTTTTAAAATTGAATTCATAAAGCTTATCTACTGAATTCGTATTTACTATATTTTCTCTATCCGATTTGTACCAAATATTCAAAGGTGGATGGTATTCATCAACAGTAGTTAGAGCATGACTATTATAAATACAACTCACTTGTAGCAAGTCTGAACATATATTATCAACATATATATGTTCTTGGCGGGTCTTCGAATTAGATGCACAATAGTATGTGTCAGCGTCAGAAGAATGCCATTTTAAATCAGGTAGATTAAAATCGCCCAATAATAAAATGTCGTCATTAACGTCAAGTAAATCAATAATGTAATCTATGCACTCCGCAAGGCTTTCATAGACCTCTACACTACTCTTAGGAGGAATATACGCATTAATAACATATACATTGGAGTTACAATGTATAACTTTAGCGCAAATTAGTTCAATATTAGAAGGGCAGGGAATATCAACAATAGAACTGACAAAGCAGTTCCTTACAGCCAAGAGGACACCACCACTGACAGTTAATTTGTTGTGTTTAACGTTGACACCTGCCATGAAGACTTAATTCAACGTTGTTCCATAACAATTGGGACCGAAACAATGCGTCAGTCAGCGCCCCTTTGAGGGTTCAAAGGTACCAAATTAGCTCCATGTTGTGATGACACTTCGCAACCCTTGGTGGGGGTGGAGGCCTATCTAAGACCTCTTCCATACTAAAGGGTATGGCGCCCGGCTTGAGAGTGCAAACCACACTGAGCTGGATAGCTCTGCCCGCGATATGGGTGGTAAGCCACAGCCACCACGAAAAACTCCCCGAAGGGCCAGCCCATTCCAGTCAGCCCAGTATACGACAACAAAAGCCAGACATACACCGCGGGCCGCTGACTGCCCGTGATACCAGTTTTAAAGTCCTTGGTCAGACCTCGTAGCCAACACCCCGGCTACTCCCAGTTTTAGACCATCACAGCTCTGGAATGGTCACCAATCACCACCACCGACAGAAGAAATATTGTCAATGTATCTGTCTTTTCTAAAAACTTAAAAACTATTGTCAATTCAAACAATTCCAAATCAGTAATGCTTCCGTTCAGCCACGTTTCTGTTAACGCGATAATATCCTCAGAGCAATTTTGAGGTGACAGAAATAAGCTCTGCGTCTTAGTACAAGTCTGGCGGGTGGCTTGAACTCAGTAATGAGAATATTATCGGCCCACAAATTGGAGTTAATTTCCTTTTGATATCTTTATTTATTTTGGAGTTATTAATTTAATACCGCTAAATTAGCAATTTCGCCCACTGTGCAGCGTGATGTTACCACGAATCTATGGTTTTGCTCTCTACCAAAAAGTGCGCAACGCGCCTAAAGAAGTTTTTACTTAAAAAAAAAAAACGAAGTGCAATACTCTCTCGTCTTAATTTTTCAACTTTAAATGCGTCAAATTAATTCCACGATCACAGCCACTAACAGCAGAAATGTCAACAAATTAACGGAATAAACTCGTCAAGCATGCAATCAGCAACACGCAGTTGTCAATGAACTTTTAAACATTGATAGCTTTCAGAATTTTAATAAAAGTAATCTGTTAATCTGAATATGTAGAAAATGGGTAGAGTTTTTATTATAGTCTTCAAGCACTTCTATATAGCAGTATAAACACAATCTCTGCAGGATATACAAAATATACAAACTTAAAGGTATACGTTTTGTCTGCACGGTGTTAAGTTTTTCAAGCAGTTTTTTTTTTTTTAAATTACATCTTCCCTTCATATCATCTTAGTTGTGTTAATTCTGTTCCAGACATAATAAAGCTATCAATTATTAAGATTTTTTTTTCACTGTTCTTTGCCGTTCATGGAATTTTAACTAAAAAAAGGTGCCAATCACATTTCGGCTAAAGAACTTGGTAAAAAAAAAAAATGTAACTTAACGAAGCTAAAGCAACAAAAGCAACCAGACATACACATAAGCATGGGCCGCATAAAATAAAGTAACTGAAGTTAATGAAGAGATTTTTATGGTTGCTATTTTGATGTGCTGTTGTTTTTTTTTTTTTGTTTTAGTTTTTTTTTTTTTTTTTTTTTTTGTTGCTTGTTGTCGCCAGTGACCATTTATAAATATTGTTGTTGTTGTTTTCTCTTTTTATGCTCACAACTTTTCTTTTTGTGTATGGGTATGTTATTGTATATGTTTATGTTTTTTCAGCTGAATTGTTGCTATGCTGACCCCTCAAAGTGGTTTCGATAACGAACGAACTGCTTTAATTGAGATCTCAATTTAAGCAGTCATTGTTTTCGTCTCGTCGTCATCATCATCTTCGTCGCTATCATCCTCTGCGATTGCCAGTTGAAAGAAATCATCAACTACAACAAAATCACAAAAGTGTTGTTTTTATCAATAAACCTGTATCAGGTCAATATTGAACTATACCAGCCTCCTCTAACTTCCTTCTGTTGTATCTGCCTTTTATGATTTGGTTTTTTTTTTTAATTACTTAAAATTTGATACAATTTTCTCTGTTCCATTTAAGTTTTTCACGTTTTTTATTATCGAAATTCTTAAAATATTTGAATTCGATAATGTGGTCAAATTAATGTATTTATAGAGATGAATTTTATATAATATTTTATATGAGTATATCGAAAAATTTAATATTATCATACAAGAGCAGAGCGAGGGTAGGGAAGGTGGTGCATTTGTCCCCCGATCATAAGAACAATATAATTTTTGAAATATTCTTTTGAAGTTTTGAAGAAATTCAAAACATTTTTTCTTATAATTAAAAAGCATAGAAGTTATTAAAATTTATTAAAGCTTAATTTACTTTTTATTTTAAACTTACGGCTGACACATTTTTTATCAGTCACATGAAAAAATTATTTTGCTTCCCTTCTCCCTTGAAAAAATCCGGGTTACGCCCATGCTCGTATATCAGGAACCGTTATTGCTATATAAAAATAGTATAAAAAAATTGCTTATACCCGGCGCGCTTCGCTTCACACCGCGCTTATATGAAATATAGCACTTTAAGTGATTTGTGGGCGGTTAAAGAGGGTGTGGAAATGTTTTTTTCCTGTTAGCTTCGTACCGTAATCTGCATTCAAAAAAGAAAAAAACAACTTAAGGGTACCTTTTTGTAATATAAGCGATTCTGAAGACTTTTTTGAAAGCGTACTACTACAAAATGGTCAGAGATATTGATATAAAGTTTTTTTTTTATTTCAACAATAACACTGTACAACACAAAAAAAACCCGTGGGGTTTCATGACTTTTTTTATGTTTTCGAGGTCGCTGAAACCGAATATGGATTCAGTTTTTCCGGTTCACGTAAGGTTATCCCTGGAGGCGCGTCAAGGCCCCTAAGCCCTAAGCCCCTACAATTAATGATATAATTGTTGTAGATAAAGTCAGCGCCAGATTAACTCAAAGCGGGACCTGGGGCTAAAATCAACATGGGGCCTACTTAAGGACAGAGCATTTAGCTCGGATCTCGGATAATCAAAATATTAATTTTTATGCATTAATGTTGCATTATGTGATAAATGTTAATTTTTCTTTCCGGTATGCAAAAGCAAAAAAAAACAAAGCTTTCACATCAACAAATCAAAAACACATACTTAACCATGATTATGACAATTAGGCAATTCACAAGGTGTTGTAAAGTTGTACGTTGTATTGTTGTAAGTGAAAGGTTTTCTTATTTTCTCCCTTATTAGTACAGAAATTATTTTGAAATTTTGGTTGCATGTTTTGTTTATAGTGGTTGTATGATAACTTTGAAATTGGAGTCATCGGACCGGATGCACGCCTACCTCCCATACAATGTGATGTACAAAAAATAACATTGTGTGAGAGGTAGGCGTACTTCCGGTCCAATCACGCCAATTTTATACACATCATACAACCATTATGAATAAAAAATACAACCAAAATTTCAAATAAATCGCTTTACTAATAAGGGAGAAAATGAGAAAACCTTTCATTTACAACAATACAACTTTACAACACCTTGTGAATAACCTAAATGTTTTCTGCTATTTGTTTTGGTGTGGATAGCTGCTAATGTAACCAACTTTGCTTATCGAAGGGTTATGGATTTGTGGTTAGTGTATAAAACTTCCACGCGATGGGGGTTGATTTTCATACCCATAAAGGGCAAACATTGTTTTTTTTAATATTGCATCCTTTTGCTATAATAGACGCAAGCAAAAAGAATCATAAATAATAAGAAACAAAATTTAAAGAAAATGCAAATTTTCTTCCTGGATCGAAATTCATTAAAAAAAATCAAATTAAACATTTTTGCGGGGCCCCTGCCTGCTCGGGGCCGGGGGCTGCAGTCCCCCTATCACCCATCTAAATCTGCCCCTGGATATAGTTATAGCATAATTTGATTATTTTTTGAAATATCGAAGCTTTAGTTAGTTTACAACAAAAAAAAAGTTATCAAAAAATGTGTTTATTATATATTAATAATAACAAGCAAACAAAATCTTTATTATTATTAATGAAATTGTTTAGAGCAGCGGTTTTCAAACTTTTTTGGCTACGGAACCTTTTTAGAAAGCGAAACATTTGACGGAGCCCTAAGATAATCAAAAACTGCTTAACATGTTATAATCATAATTTATTTTAAAAATCTTTATTAAAATAAATTTTCTTTGTTAAAAAACATAAAGTTATTAATTCACTTTATTAAAGGACATAAGAAATGACGAAGTATCTGATGGGAGGCATGAAACTGTTTTTTATTCTTTATTGTTTGATATAAGGCCTGATAGAAGAAAGTTGAATTCTCATATCAGGTTCGGTATCCAGTCAATTATGGTATTTCGTTCTTGTATCTGCATAGGTTAAGAACCCTGTTTCGCAAAAGTGTGTTGTTAGGGACGGCAGGAGAAAATTCAGGGTAAAAAATTGTAATTATGAATAAAAACCATTCATAAGCATTGTTTTGAACAGTGACTCCATACTGGTGTCTTATGACATTTCTTAAAATTATTAAAACATCTCGTTTGGCATACTTTCAAATGGCTTTTGAGTCCATGAATGCAGTTTAATTTTTGTATTCTGTTCTTCAGAAAAATACGTCTCAAAGCATGCCCGCACAGCATTTAAATATTGGACGAATTCGTCAAACATATCGTAGTGAAACATTTCTGAGTCGCTAACGAACTCACTGAGCGATGAGAAGCTTTCTATTTCTCTCTTGCTAACACGAATGTTCCAAAAATAGAATTTTCTTTTGAAATTTTTTTACTAGCGTAGAACACTGTTGTCTGTATTTGTATAAGTGGTATAAGAATCAGCAAGACGACAACAACTATAAGTATTTATGAACCGAATAAAACGGATCCTTACGCGATCCGACACGGGATTTGGGATACTCATATTTATTTGATCAGCCGCATTGCAGCTTCGTAGAAGTGAGTATGAATCGGGTTGCGTGCGCTAAGAGTTCAGTAGGTTTTTACACTTTTTTTCTAAGACTCGCTAGAAAGCTATCCGTTGCAGTTCACTGGTCCATACGCGACGTCGAACTTGCTTAAACAACAACATATATGTATGCATGTGTGTTAACGCAATTATATTTGCATGTGAATTTTGTTATTGAAATAGAAACTAAATTTCGTTGTCCAAAGCCATAATGTGCAATATTTTCTGCGTTTTTTTTTTTTAATAAAGCATTGGCCAGTATTTTTGCGGAGCCCCCACAGAGGCTTTGTGGATCCCTAGGGTTGCGCGGAGCACACTTTGAGTAACGCTGGTTTAGAGCAAGCACCGGCCCGCGTGGCCCTTCATATAAATTTTTATCCATCTTCATTTTGTCTTTGCACCGAGAAAAAAGCTTATGTAAAATTACCAAAAAAACCTAGCATAATTTATAAGATGGCTTTAGCAGTATTCAGCCTCCCAAGATCTTCAGTAAAATACACATATTTTCCATATAACATATTAAGTTGCCGATTTTGATTTGGGCGATATATTAACTAAGTATTTTGTAATTTATACTGTATGGCTTCGACAGTATATCATAGCTTGCTTGGTTAATATACCGAACATGCTGTTCAAGCTTTCAACAACATATATAAATAAATATACAGGGAGAAGCATGAAATATACATCTACTTAGTTTAACTAGAGCATATTGCTAAGGAAAAGTATAAAATATACATGTACTTCGGTTAATTTTGTGCATAAGCATCATACAGTAATTTACCTTAGACAAGTATGAATACTCGTATGCTTGGGTAAAATTGTTTTTACTGACATTATAAAAAATTACCAAAGCACTACGATAGTACTATTAAATAAATGTGGACGAAAAAATTTCAACAAACCAAAAACAACAAAAAAAAATGTGGAAAAAATGTCAAAAATAACTGAAAATATGAAAAAAACAAACAAATCATAAGAGAACAACGCAAGCTTTTGTTACAAAGTCTTTAGGAAATTCTATCATGACCTAATTTACAGCACATTGGACGTGTTAACATCTCTACAACTCCCTCTGAAATTTTTTTCACATATCGCAATTTTAGAGTTATATACTACGTCTCTCTGTCAAATGACTTGTATATTATAAATTGGACTGATTGTTGGTACCTTCATTCAGTTGATGAAAACTTGGCTTTTTTCAATAATAAAATATGCAATCTTTTTAATAATCATGTTTTTTTGTGTACACGCCGGATTACTAACTTGACCTGTCCTTGGTTTACGCGTTCTGTGCAACAGGCTCTTAAAAAACGAAATAAAACCTATAGCAAATGGAAACGTAACCCTACTGCAGTTAACTAGGAGGAGCATAAGCGAGCCAGAAATGAAGCCAGTCGTGCTGTTAAGCTCTCTAGAAAGCATTACTTTAGGTGGAAATTAATTCCTAATTTGCCATCTAAACAGCTATGGCATAATCTGAAGCTTGCCAAATTGATGTGAATTCCCTAAGTGATTTTTTATTCCTAGCTCTGTATTTGATGTATTTTCTCCGTGCAATCTTGATGGAAGTAACGCAACTTTCTCGAATGAATTCTATTTCAATGCATTTAGTAAGCTAGACGTAGCGCGTTGCATAAATAAGATCAAATCTAATGCAATTGGCGCAGACGATTTATCTATTCGATTTCTTAAACTTATTCTGCCTCATGTGATCAGCCCACTTGCGCATATAATTAATCACTGTATCACTACCTCAAGTTATCCAAAAATCTGGAAAGTAGCTACCATCATACCCATAGCAAAAAACAAAAAGTTGCCAGTGAATCCTGCGATTTTCGGCCAATAAGCTTGTTGTCCTCATTGTCAAAGGTGTATGAGTGTCTTATAGCGGAACAGATAAATAGTCATGCTGTCTGGGTTTCGATGATATCAGAGTGCCTTATGATTTGGGCCATTTGATTTTGCTGTGTTTATTGAACTTCTCTAAGGCATTTGACACAGTAAACCATTTATTGCTCCACAAAAAACTTAAATACTTCTTTGGTATCACTGACTGGCACTGCTGTTCAGTTCGCCCGTACTTATCTAGTTAAAAGGTCTCAAAGGGTCAGAGTTGGCAACAGTTATTCTTTGTTCAGAAGCACCACGAGTGGAGTATCCCAAGGCTCTGTTCTCGGCACACTTTTGTTCACTATGTTTATTAATGACATATTTGGTAGGTGCAAACATGCCGCCCTGCATATCCATGCTGACGACCTTCAAATATACCTTTTCAGGCCAATTGGCCTCGTTGATGATTTATTTTGGAATATTAATGAAGAGCTTAAATATGCTCAAGCTTTGTACTGCCAATCTCAAAAACAACCTTTCAGAATGCAAATTCCCATCCTGCGCTACTAAACGGCGTTGAATTAAAACCGTCAACAGGGTAACCAATCTCGGATACATAGTTAATTCATCCCTGTCTTGTGAGGATCACATTAGCTCCTGCGTAAGTTAAGTTTATTATGTATTACGAAATCTCCGCATGGCAGCCTCCTTCGTTCCCACTGGAAACAGGAGAAAACTGGTATTACAATTGATTTTCCCAATAATAACGTACTCTGAAGTTGTCAATAGCAAACCCAACTCGAGGTCTTCCCACAAGCTGTTAGTTGCACTTAATAATGCTGCTCGCTATGTTTACTATGTAAAAAGATTCGACCATATCTCATTATATAGCAACCAAATCTTGGGTATTGGTTTACTAAGTTATCTAGAAGCAAGAAAATACAGTTTCTTGAAGAGTTATCTTGAAACTGAAAAGCTTCGGTTCTGTTTGTCTAGTAGAAGTAAGAACATTTTGATTCCAAACTACAATTATCTAAACTCTAGTAGACTGTTTTTCGTCAGCGCTATCAGATTATGGAAGTCTCTACCGCTGGTTATCAAAATCGTTTCTAATAATAGGTTCGTTAAGCACTTAATTTTCAAATACTTTTCGTAACTATTTTCTATCTCAATATCTTTTTCACTCTACTCTGTTCTGTCATTCTTTTTTATTCTTTTTGGATATTTTATTCTAACCTTACATAAGTATTGCTTAATAATTTTTAATTGATTGTTGTTATATATTTGTTTTTTTTTTGGGCTCTCAAAAGATGTGCATATCTTATTTTCCAACATTTTATGTCTTAATAAATAAATAAATAAAATAAAATAAATAAATAAATCCTCACTAGTATTAGTATAACTTACCTAAGACTATGATACTCAAGTTAATTTTTTAATATTGTCTAAAATCTAAGGCAACCCATTTCAGCAGAAAGTTGCTTAAATTTCCTTTGTTTTATTATACAAATACTTAGATAACTCATTCTGGCCAAAGGTCTTAGGCAAATTAAACCCGAAAATTTTATATTTTTACACTTTTTTTTCTGTGTGTGTAGATATTATCTAAAGTAAATTTAAAATTTTCTAAAATTTTTTAAATACAGTAGAATCTTGATTATTCGAATATTCGACTATCCTGACTTCTTCTTAGCGCTTCTAAATACCGATTAAGAAATACGACGAGTTTATTCCCGCCTCCGTGTAAGTACTTCCGCTCTTATTTTTTTGCGCGGTAGTGTTTGTTATTGTTTCATTTTATTTGATAGCGTTCAACTGATAGGATATCTTTTATTTTTGTTAACGTTTTGCGTTAGAAATCGATTATTCGGATTTTGAATTATACGGAATACTTCTGGTTTTATTGGATTCAGATAATCGAGATTCTAATGTACACAATATTGTTGGTATAAATGAATAGTTTAAAGATTATATTTGACCAAAATAAAAAAGTTTTATACGAAATATTAGACGAATGAAATTATTTTTATAGTTATGAGCATTTTCAGATAATATTCTATCTAAAAATCATACATGGGCATTTTCCATTACCATTAAATTTGCATTACCACTATCCACCTAGTGGCAATTATACCATTTTATTTTATACAATTATGCCATTACCATAAATGTGCATTGGTAATGGAAGACAAAATGCCATTACCACTAAAATGTATTGTTAATGAAAAATTTTAATGATAATGGAAAAAGTTTGCATTACCACTTAATTTTTAATGGTAATGAAAATTATTTACAAAATTTATTAGTATACCATTCAAATTAAGTGGTAATGAAAAATTTTATTGGGAAAGTCATTTGTTTTGATTACCATTAAAAATTTAGTGGTAATGCAAATTTTTTCCATTATCATTAAAATTTTTCATTAACACTAAATTTTAGTGGTAATGCAATTTTTTTTCTTCCGTTACCATTACATATTAATGGTAATGCAATTTTTTCCCCCATTAGCATTACATATTAATGATAATCGAAATTTAATTTGCATTACCACTAGATGAATAGTGGTAATGATATTTTTAATGCACTATTACTTCAATGCATTGTGCCCATCTATGCTAGAAATATGCATAACCCCAATATTCTTTTAAAATGATTTTTGATTTCTTTCCATCGGTTTTGGTTTTTTGGAGAGATGTGACTCTTAACCTGATATTTTTTCCAGTTTCATGTTCAACTGCCGTCGATAGAGCTTATTTGCAAAGGTTCATATTGTTTTTAAATGCTACGATATTTATAAATGAAACTGTTAAGAGATGTGTATGGTAGTAAATATAACAACTTAGTATTAGGGGTACTCACACCGGACTCGTCAACTCTAACTTGTTATATTGTTAACACTTTGTTTTTGTTCAATAATTTGTTTTGTTCAAAAACAAAGTGATCGTAAAACTAGTAAGGAATGGAGCTTCGATAAGGTACCGAAGCTAAAATAACCCCCCGCCCCCCTCGCGGCCGTGTTGAGTTATATTCGAAAACTTTAGCCATCTATAAAATGTTTATGTATTATCTCCAAAAATATTTGTGCCATACGCTTAATTTTATTTTACCCTAAGCTGCCACTGCTCCTTATGCTATTGAATATATGTGCAAAATTTGATTGGTATGTGGAAATTCATACCAGCGGTGTAAAACAATTTCATATATAGTTAAAGTGCCACGCCCTCGTTGAATTCTACCCAATTTGATAGACTACTGAGTGCTCATTATTCCAAAGGATATGGAAAATTTGGAAGAAGTCGAACAAAGGCTATAGAAGGAATTGAAATTATATTAAAATGGGACGCCCCTCTTTAATTCCGCCCAATTTCTTAAACTTATCACTGCTCATTATTCCAAAGAATGTATTTGGCAAATTTGGTTGAAATCAGAAAAACGGTGTGGAAAGAGTTTGATTGCAACTAAAATTGACATGCCCCTTGTTCAATCCCACCCATTTTTGTAGACTTAAAACTTCTCGTTTCTGATAAAGAATATATCGCACACTAAATACTAAACAGTCACAACTCAAAACTAACAACTTTTTACTTCTTTATGTAAAACTATACGTAGTGATCATATACATTGACTATAACACATCAAATTTGTGTTAGTTTGACAAAAAGTTTTGTCTCATTGCTTTGTATGGAGTTCCTTCAAAAATAAAATTGTTTTTTGCTTCACCTAGAAATTTAAAAATTTTGGGTTGCGTCTGTTTTGTATTTAGTGTGCGATATGTGTAAGATTTGGTTCAAATCGGAGAAATTGTGTTGGTGGAAATAGATTAAAAATAAAGTGTCACGCCCCCTGCCACGTACCGCCCTCTTTTATAAACTAAAGTCTGATCGATTAGAGTTAAATTGACACGCCCCTTGTCCAATCCCAGCCACTTTTTTTTGCAGGCTTAAAACTTCTCATTATATTCTAGAATATATGTAAGAAATTTGGTTGAAATCGGAAAAACGGTGTAGATGGAGCTGGTTTAAAAATAAAGTGCCACGCCCCTTGTCTAGTACCACCCAATTTTATGAACATAAGACTGCTCAAATTACCAAGGACAATATTTGAAAAATTTGGTTGATGTCAGACACACGGTGGTGTGAAGAAATTCGATTTAAAGTAAAATGCCACGCCCACTTTCCAAGTCTGAAGACTTCGCATTACATCATATGTGTTTAAAGAATATACAGGGTGTCCCGCAATTGAGTGGAACTATTTACGGAGGTGAAAGGTTATGTCGAGCTGAGAAAAAAATCGTATGGGAGGAGGGGGTCTATTTTCACATTCTTAGGAGCTACGGGGCTTATTAATATTGCACGACCTTGATCCACGTTATTGTTTCTAGCACAAAAACTAAGTTACGGAAAACTTTTTTGATAACTCATTGCAAAGGCAAAAAAATCATCTTTTTAACGGTATATCAACAAACAGTACCGACATAACTGTTACCAAGCTGTGTTCGTTCAAAGATGAAATCAATCGGTGTAAACTACCAAATTTCAACTTTGCGTGCGAATTTCTCAGAATTTCGCGTAATAAAGGAAATTTTTTTTGTAATCATTTTTGTAATTTATTCAATTTGCTTTTAAATGACACCAAAAACAAAAACATATCTTTAAAACTAAAAATGTTAGCTGTACTAAAAAAATTATACTTATTAGAAAATAATGGCATTACAATTAGTTATGCAGTAGATAATATCGTCATTTCCTAATAAGTATAATTTTTTTAGTGCAGCCAACTTTTTTCTTTTTAAAGATATGTTTCTGTTTTTTAAGTCATTGAAAAGAAAATTAAATATATTACAAAATTGATCTAAAAAAAATTTCATTTATTACGCGAAATTCTGAGAAATTTACACTTAAAGTTGAAATTTGGTAGTTTCAAGCTCGGTAACGGTTAAGTCGGTGGGGCTTGTTGATATACCTTTGAAAAGGTGATTTCATTGCCTATAAAATGAGCTATCAAAATAAAATGAGTTTTATGTAAGTTAGTTTTAGTGCTAGAAATAATAACGTAAAGCAAAGTCGTGAAATATTAATTAACCCTATAGCTCCTAAGAATATGAAAATAAACCCCCCTCCCATACAATTTTTTGCTCAGCTCGACATAACCTTTCAGCTCCGTAAATAGTTGCACTTAATTGCGGGACACCCTGTATGTGCAAAATTTGGTATGGGTTGGATAAACGATATGGCTGGAATTTGGAAAATGAAAGTTTTTCCTATTTTGATGACGTCACTTTGTATGGTTTTCATTCGATTTTGTCAAATGTCATAGAGATGGTTTATATTATATATCAAAGCTCATGTGCAAAATTTCAAGACATTTCTATAATTTTTGTGGATTTTTAAGAGATTAACGGTTAATATAAAGCCGATTTCTATGGGAGGTAGGCATGTTTTTTATCCGATTTTTCTAAATTAAACATGAAAGCGTACGCAAAATTTCAAGGCATTTCTTTAATTTTTGTGGATTTCTAAGAGATTTAACGGTTAAAATAAAGCCACTTTGAATGGGAAGTAGGCGTGGTTTTGATCCGATTTTTCCAAATTTCATACTCAGCATTTCTATTAAAGATCAAAGCTTACATGCAAAATTTCAAGAGTTTTGTTTAATTTTTGTGGATTTCTAAGAGATTTAACGGTTAAAATAAAGTAACTTTGTATGGGAGGTAGGCGTGGTTTTCACGCGATTTGGCTCATTCTCGAACTCTGTGTTCATTTTTTAAAAATAAGCTTATATTTTGAATTTCATAGCGATAGCTTTGAAATTGCGGCTGTAATCGTGTCCACAGACGGACACACGGAAATCGACTCAGGAGGTGATGCTGATCAAAAATATATATACTTTTCTATAACTGCCACGCCTCCTTATTGACGTTACAAACGGAATGACAAAGTCAATATAACCCTTACGCAGTAACACAACTAACAACTAACAAACTAACTAGTTCGATGTGAATACCCCTAATATTAAAATAATAAATTTTAACAAAAAATTTCATAATTTTTAATAATGAGATCAAAACATAAATTTTTGTAGACTTCCCTAAATGTGTATTCAACAGCAGATTTATCTTTAGCATACTGACACTCTTGTGCTCAAGTGTTATCCTTGAGTCCCTTATTACTTATATTCCTTTTTTTTTCTTATTAAGTAGTACTCGATGCCAAAAATATGTTTATTGTTTCTTTTTTTTTTTGTATTTTTACAAGCATTGCAACATGTCTCCGGCTTATATTTTGAAAGAAAAATCACTCAAGTACTAGGGTATTTTTTTTTTTGTTTGTTATTCTCATTTTTGCTACTTAAAGCAGATAAGAACAGAAAATTACAGCATTCAAAAAAGACTCAATATAATACTCAAGTCCTAAAACTATGCTAAAACCTGAACAAAGGTGGATGCACTTAATTAGAATATTCATTTAACACGCATTGCTGCACGGATACACAGAGGAAAAAAAAATTTTTATATGTAAAACCATATTATGAGAAGATCATAGCAGGGCCGGCAGAAGGTGTGGGTATGATGAGTAGTTAGTGGGTTAACGTCGAAACTGACATAACATTCAATCAAGAGTTCAAGGCAACACAACAGTGCCCGAGTAGAGCAGATTTATTTTCGATAAAAAATAGAGTGCGTATCGGCAAATTCTGGATAATAGACAGTTCATAACTTCGCTTGAAAAATTTCGATCAGGTGGTTTCAGAAGTGTGACACATTTCACGGCGGCTGTTCTGCAAGCGAAATAAAAATTAATTTTTCCAGAAACTCTACCTTATTGTAAGAGTGAAATAAGAATTGTTATGATAATAAAGACACAACCATGTAATTTCTCTGCGTGTATGTACAGCCCTGTCTAATATATTTTTTCCTCTATCATTATTATATGCATGATCTGGTTGGCTCAACGTATCGTGTGAATATTGCAAAAACTAAAAAGTAAAGTGCAAATACAAAGGATACATATAATTCACCCTCAATGCACGGCTTAGAATTTTGTTTTTTTAAGGATAAACGGCAGAAACACTAACAAAAATTTGTATTTGTTTTGATTGTTATGTTCACAACTTTTTTGTCAAAAAACATCGAATTTGAGTTATGTGATCGTGCTCGTGAACCAAAGAAAATGCGGGGGAAAATATAGTGTACACTTTCTCATAGCGAAACAAAATGTATGCTGAAACATGTTGATTAGTATCCATCCATATATATCTGTGTATTGTTGTAGTCAGTAGCCAACAGAGCGAGTATAAAAAGCAGGGAAGTGCTACAAGGCCGATATTACAGGCATACCTAAGAGCCAATACGTCCTTCTTGAATGGATGAATTGAAACATGTACCAGCGCTGTTGTTATTTCAAGAAGACATTAAAAGAAAAAAAAAAAATCTTGCTGCAGTCACGCTTTAGTTTTATTTGGTCGATCGCTTTCTCTGTCACTCTAGTCCTAGGGACAGGATGCTGTCTGCAGGGACGTGTCGCAACCATAAATGCATTCCCAGCACGAAAAAAGAATCAAAACCGATTCTGAGAATTTCGGTTTTGTTGCAATATTTTTATATTGGTTTCATTTTTTTTTTCTCTGCTTTCTTATTTATTATCATGTCTTCAAGACTTGATATGTGACGAGGACGACTCAAAAATGCTAACTCACTTTTGCAGGTAGTTTTTTTTTCCTTATGCTATTCTTATAATGGCTGTGTTGTAGGCTGATGTTGTAGTACGATTGCACTGGCACGAGGACCAGAAAATCAATAAGACATTTTCAGAAGTTTGTTTGATTTGGTATTTTTTCTTTATTTGAAAAATGTATGTAAATATGAAAAATTGTCAGTTCTTCCATGAGTAACTGCCCCTGAAGTAAGCTTAAGTTGGTAGAGATAAGTTCATCAGTTCCATGGATGGCTATATGGGTGAGTTTCAGAAAATATGGACTAATTTTATTTTAATTAATTTAAAAATTAATGTAGAATTCAAAGTCACTGAAAGGTTATTTAAAAAAATTCTGTTAAATTTGTTTATTTTTTATTTTTTGCAGAAGTGCAGACGATTTTTGTCTTGAGTGTTATGTCTCGAAAAATGTTTAAGTCTACTAAAAATTTCCGAATTTTAGCATTTGATAGTTTATTTGTCTTAAGCTTAAAATTTAAAAAACAAAACAAGATAAAAGTTTAGTAATTCGGTGGCATAGACGATGGTGTTGAAACAACACTCAGGACTTTTAACGAATTTTTTTCTAAAGTTTTGCTAAGCAAAATTCTGCTCTAAAATCTCAAAATATGCGAAACAGTTAAAAACTGAGCAATTAAACACAATCAGTTTTTTTTAAATAATAACGCCTCATTTTAAATAATTAACCCAAATGTGGTCTTTAACCCATTTTAGCCAGCTGTTAAATTTTTCGACCTATAACTTGTAAATTAATTTCTGAAAAAAATATGCAACTTTTTTTAAACTCTTTCAGAATATACACGATTTGGTTAAATGTCAATTCAGAAGAAAAAATTAATTTTTCGAATTTTCTATTTTTTTTTACCCATTTAGGTAAACGCTACAAGAAAACACCTTTTTTGGATCATTTTTAAAAAAATCGGGGGGGGGCAAAATGTAAAATATAATATAATTATTTACGTGAGCATGCAGCAAAAAGGTTAAAATGTGAGAATTAATCGGTCCTAGACACCTCAAGTTTATTAAATTATGTGCTCAAGTTTATTCAATTATGTGTTATCTGCATACTAAAATTTTTTGTCTATTTTTCGATTAATGGGCCGATTTCGATGGTCCATTTTTATTCATATTTTCATCTTATATTTTATTCAATAAAAGTTAAAACATTTCATTTGGAATTTTTGTTTACACATTAGGCTATTGGTCGATTTTTCGACCAAATCGTAGCCGGGAAATGGAAGATCGGAAACTTCTTAAACTCTGAAGTTTTCTTAATTTGAGCAATATAAGCAAAAACTAAAATTTTCATTACGAAATTCCAACGCGTTCTAGTAGCGCACCGCAAAATGATAGACAACACTCTTGACATATTAATCTATACTTAACATAATCTGCTGATTAAATTTTAATAAATAATTTTAAATGACACTTATTTAATAAAACTGAAATCGCATAATTGTGTGTCATTATATATCAGTAATTAAAATAAAGACTAGAGCAAATAATTTAAAACATAACACTTCTGACACGAAGTGCTGACAGCACAAATTCTGCCAAAAAAATTATTGTTATGTAAATTTAATAAATTAAAAACATCAAAAACTCTTTGAAATTTATACTAGCATTGCAAAGATATGTATTTTCTTTTCATTTTTCTATCTTTTCGTTTGCTTTTTCTATATTGAATAACTGCAGGTAACAATGGGAACAAATACTTCTCTATAAAATAGATAAGAGAGTGGGGGGAGAAAATAATTGCTTGTAAATATTAAACTATGAAATTTGCCTTAACTTCGCCTTATTTCTTATATATTGCTTTTATTTTACAACTGCTTTTTTTTTTGAGTTTACTTTTTGAAAGAAAGGACAGAAAAAAGCCGTTTATTTTGCAATTCATCCGTATACATTATGATCATTAAATTTGTTCTTGTTCACCTGAGAAAAAAATGTCTATGTAGTGTTCATTTAGAGCAAAAAGATAGGAAGTTTTTCTGCTATTTTTATTTTTACATTATCAAAAACAGTGTTTAATTAAGTTTGGTGATTTCCCTTTTTAAAATGCAAAACAGTAGACGATGTTGGAGTTTTTTTTTTTTTATATGAATTTTGATCGCAAGCAACATTTTTATTTTTTTTTTTTAAGAAATTAAATTTAATAAAATGTTTATTATTATTGTTTTATTAAAAGTTATTTAAATACCTTAACACATAAAATAAAATCAAATAAGATTTGCTTATGAATAATATTATTTGCTCAATACAAAATTGATTACATGTTTGTTCCAATTCTTTTTTGTTCGTTCTTTTTTGTTGTTGCCATTGAAAAGGTAATTTTAGAATATTTTTGCCTGCCGTTTATTTTGTGGAAAATTCATTGACAAAATTTTTATTTTTATGACATTCGCTGCAAAGATTAATGTTTGTATTGTTATCGAAAATATTATTAATGTGCAAGTAGGTGCCAAACTTATGGTCAGAAAGAGCAGCAGGAAAGATAACGAATGGATGCGGACCCTGTTTTTTTATCAACAAATAAAAGAGAATAAAAGAGAAATAAGAGAAGATATTCTAATAAATCTTACAGACACGCAACTTTCAAAATTTCTAAACGTTTAATTTTTACTAGTAGTCTCTTATTGCGGTCAAACCCCAAAATAAGAAAAATATCTATTGTAAGATTATTTATTTTTTTATTATTAGTACTCTTATTACTTTAATATTAAATATTTTCACATAAACTATTTTCATTTATCTATTTATTGATCAACTATTAAAAATTATTGTGTTTGACAATTACTATTAGATCTAAATAAATCTAATACAAAATTAATTTAACATAATACAGTTTTTAACCCATTTTTGTATACGCAACGCCCACATAACAATTTTACCTAAATAAGCCTTAAGTAAAGTTTTGTATAAGGAATTTATATAGGAAGGAGAACTTAAACTTCCTTGCACAATCTTTGAAACAAGTTTTATAAAAGGTCTATGCAAGAAAAAAAAGGCGTATGAAATTATTTCCTTTATACAAGAACTTATACAAAGTTTGATCTAAGGTTTTTTATTCAAGGCTTATTCAGGAACTCGGAAACTGAGAAAAATAATTTATTATTTTTAGAATTCTCCTTTTCTACGTTTCATCACTTCATTTTATTTAGCACAGAAAGCTTATACATTTTAAAAATCTTTATATATTTACCAGGTTCCAACCTGCACGGATTGAACTCAGATCATTTGTATCGCCAGACGCACGCTTTATCCACTCGTCTATTCAGCACTTTGCTCACACGACATTGAAACTTAATTAGTATTTTCTTTGAATTCCCTTTAGAACAATTATATAAAGCTATCGATTGCGATCATTTTATATACGCACTTAATTTGAATTCTATAAATTGCCAGCGTAGCCCAGCGGTTAAGCGACAGTTTGTCAATAGATAGATTCAAGGTTCAATCCCGTGCTCAGACGAACATTTTTATTTTTTTGTTATTGCATGTTTTTTTATTTAAATCAGGAATTTCTAATGTTATTGTTTTCACAAACTGAAACTTTGTTTATCAACAAAAAATCTAAGCTTAAGTAAAAATCTACTTTCTAAAATGTGTCATTGAATAGAGCTTTATATAAGAAATTATACAAGAAATTTAAATTTTCAAGGCTTCCACAAGGCTCTTTCAAGAAAAACATAAATAATTACTTTTATACAAGGTCTTTTCCAGTTGAGTATGAATAACTTCAAATATTTAGGTGAAATTGTTATCTGGGCGGTATATGTTTATTAACCTGGAGGTCATACAGTGATATCAAGATATTCATGATCTCCAAAAAGAATATAAAATTTTAAGAATTTATCTATTTATACCCAGAATTTCTACCCAGATGACAATTTCACCTAAATATTTGAAGTTATTCATACTCAACTTGAAAAGACCTTGTCTTCATCGTGCTTCAAACAAAGGCATAACATCCCATTGAAGAATACTATTTGCTAACCTAGTGGCACCTCTTTTGAGTGTTTTCAATTCTTCTGATATGTACCGTATATTGAGTGAGGGTCCCACACAACACAGCTAAATTCCAAGACCGACCTAATAAGCGAGAAGATGTTGGTCCTTACGGTAAAGTGGTCAAAGAACTCCCAAGTATTCCGCGACGAAAATCCCATCATTGCATTCCTTTTGATCAGGAACTTGAAATAACAATTATTTTTTTTAAAAAAGGCAAAAAGGTTACAAAATTTAAGATTTATTATTACAAAAAATAATCTAATATATAAAAATCTCGTGTCACAATGTTTGCGGCCGAGCTCCTCCGAAACGGCTCGACCGATTTTAATCAATTTTTTTTTTTGTATATTTGGTAAGTATGAGAATAGGTTGTAAAGTACTTTTTACCTTCCTATGCAAAACGGGCGTGGATTCGCCCATATAAGCCAAATATTTGATATCGATTAGCTTGTAAGTAAAAGCCACAGAACATTGAAACTCAGAATGAAGTTACCACTTGGTGATGTCTTTCTAATAGAAAACTTGGATGGGCATTCGACAAGGGGTGTGGCTCCGCCAATACCAGCCAAATTTTTGATATCGAATAGCTTTCGAAATAAAAGTAACAGAACATTGCAACTTAAAATGGAGTTGCCACTTGGCAATGTCTTTCTAATAGAAAACTTGGACGGGCATTGGACAAGGGGGATATTGAATAGCTTTGGTAGTAGTAAAAGTCACAGAATATAGTAAAAGTAGTAAAAGTTGAAACTTAAAATGGAGTTGCCACTTGGTAATGTCTTTCTTATTGAAATCTTGGACGATCATTTTATATAGGGGGGGTGTGGCTCCGCCCATATAAAAAACATTTTTGGTCCAAGTGGCAGTCACTGTAAATACAAACAGTCACTGTACGTACAAATGTGGACACTTATTAAATTACCATCAAACAAACAGATACACAACTATAGTTAAAAATAATTGGATAAGGGAGAGGTGTCACTAAACGCCCACTAGTATTAGAATAATAATATTATTATTTATTTTGGCGGCCGTGGCGCAGTGGGAAGAGTGTGTGGCCCATACGTCAGAGAACCATGGTTTGAGTCCCACCTGACACAGAAAGTTTTTATGAATTGGATTGACTTTTCTGTTCGGCCGACACCTCTCTGCAGACAATGGCAAGCCTCAGAGAGTAAAAACTGCCATGAATAGCTTCTTGAGAACATAAGACGTTCGGAGTCGGCATAAAGCTGGTAGGTCCAGTTCTCGATCATTTGTGTTCAAACGTTCCACAACGCACACAACACAATTGATCAGTAGAAGCACAGTTAAAGTCCGATCATTTATAAAAAAGCAAACAAAAGCGCAACAATATGGCTGCTTTGGGGTACACCTGAGTAATTGTCAATATAATTAGAGGACTTGTTTCCAATCTGAACAACGAGGAACGAAATCCTAGTTTACTTAGCTTATGTTATCAGAACAGAGTGCTGGACTCTATCGAAAGCCTTAGCAAAATTCGTGAATATAGCATCTATTTGATGACCATTTTCCATTTCATTAGACAGAATATGTGTAAAAAGAGTTAGATTAGTAAAGGTAGATTTACCAGACACAAATCAGTGCTATCTCTGTTGCAAGTTGTCGCCTGTTTTTAACGCAGTTACAAATTTTAATTTTTTACAAGCGCTTCAAAAATATTTGGATAAGTGGCAATTTAGAGATCGGTTGCCAATTAGCAATATTTTGCCTAGAACCGGATTTGAGAATTGGAGTACGTATAATAGCCGATATCTTACAGACGTCTAAGAACTTTCCTTCAAGGAGTGACATATTGAAAATATGGATCAACGGTTTGCATATGGCAAATATCTGGAATGTGTCACTTATGATATTAGTTAATAAGAACTGCGCACGAAAAACTTGTGCTCCATAAAAATTGTGATACCCACCAAACCATTATTCCGATTTAAATATAACAAACATATTTAAAGAGCTATTTTCATACAAATTTTTACAGTTTATTAAAAAATATTTTTTTACTACTCATTGATGAATTTTTTTAATTTTGTGGTACCCCTTCCATCATCGATCTTATTGAAGTTTGTGCTACCGTACGGGTAGTTGCAGACCACTTATTCTTAAAATCTTGGACATCGCTGGCTACTTTATTTGTTGTCTTAATTTCCCTTTTGCATAAAGCCCAATACCTCTCAATTGGCCTGAGTTCTGGACAATTAGGTGGATTTGCCTCTCGAGGCACCAAATGCACACTGTTCTTCTCGTACCACTCTAAGGCTAATTTGCTGTAATGGCAGGAGGCTTAGTCTGGCCAAAAGAACGTGGAGACTTGATGCAGCCTTTCTGCAAGCATTCTTTTATGTACAAATCGGTGTTAACTGTACCGTGAGTAACAAAAGAGTGACTCCTTTCCACAACTGCAGATAGCTTGCCAAACAAGAAATTTTTGTGGAAACTTTGACTGCTTTTTTGTCTAAAAATTATTATTTATTTTATTTATTTATTTATTTATTTATTAACCAAGCAAGGTAATCTTATAGTTACAATTACAATTTTAACTTAATGTAAGTATAAAGGGGAGAGGGAAGCTAAATTGTTTTTTTGTAAAATGATTCCCCCATATTGGGGGGGTGTGGCGTATATTATATAACTTATTTATATTTATATTATAAATGAAAAGGGACAGGGAACAAGATAAGGTTAAGATTAAGACGGTAAATAGAAAAAGTAGTACGGGATAAGGACTGAAATAGCGACTTAGAAAGGTTTTTCTTGAAGGTGAATTTAGACATTGGTGGTAAATAGTGCTCGCTGATATTATTGAATTCCCTACAGCATCTATTTATCGGCTCATTGTTTGCGTAGACAGTGTGATGCTGATATTCAATTAATAGTCTTGTATGCCTTGTACGTCTTAATGGATCGTTGAATTTTATCCTAATTGAAATAGTTTTCGAATGGCCGATAGTATTGCAATTCCTCTATAATTTTCAACCGACCTTTTGTCGCCCTTTTTATAAATTGGTGTGAGGTGTGATGTTTTCCTATACGATGGAAAAGCACCTTGAAACAGGGATTTATTAAAGATTATAAATAAAGGCATGATCAGCGGGTCTACACATTGGACAAAAAAGATTGGGGGTATGAGGTCTGGGCCTGGTCCTTTATATGGATCAAGTTCCTTAATTGCTTTGGATATCTCTTCTTGCGTAAGTTGAATATGATTAATTATGGGTGGTATGTTTGGAAATGGAGGGAGATTGTGAGTTTCGTTGGTAGGTATACAGAATACCTCTTTAAAATGATCTGCGTAGAGATTGCAAATTTCTTGTATGTTTGAAGAAATTACGTCACCTTTAAGCATGGACGTAGGATATCCGTTTGACTTACGTTTAATATTAATGTAATAAAAAAATTTTTTGGGTTCATCAACAATTTTTTTCACCTATAAGGTTAATATAAAATTGATAAGCTTCTTTTGACTTAGTAGAGAATACATTGGCCAACTCTTCACATCTGGTCTTCACTTCATCACTTACATTGTCTGTGGTTTTGATTATTTTGTATAATTTATTTCTTTGGTTTCTTAGGTTACTGAGATTGTGATCTAGCCATGGTTCGGAAAGTTTAGTTTTTTCTTTATTTTTGGGACATGTCTATCAATAATTGTGAAGATACGAAGATAGAAAAGTGAAACTGCACAATCTAGATCCAATGCTGAGAGATCACTCCAGTTAAAAGTATTAAGACCGATTTTAATTCTATCGTAATCTGCATTAAGAAAATCATACACAATGGAGTTACCAAATGAGTGGACAAATGTTATATTGGTGACGGATAGCTCCGTAGATAAGGCTGTGTGCTGAGGATTGTTAGAAAAAAGGTGTTCAGCTTCAATAGCCGGACTAACATTTATAACATCGTAGGCATTAGTGAAGACTAAGTCTAGCCATCTGACATTCTGGCTTGAAGTCCAATTTACTTGCTGTAAGTCGTTGCCATAAAAGAAACCAAGTAAAGTAAAATCAATCGAGTTAGAGAGGTTTACCGGTAGAAGATAGTTGTCAATTTCATCAATGACAAAGGAAATATTAGGGAATTTATCGTCTATATTTCCCCGAGCATTTGCAGTGTTAAACTCCTGACCTGGGAGTTGCGAAAAGCACGCTAGCGAGTAAGTTTCGTCATCCATGACGCAGCAGGAAAATTTTTCGAAGAAATTTTTTTTTTATATTTTGACACGTTGTTTAGCCTCCGTGTTCTTCTTGGCATTCATGTCTGGAACTTTTTGTACCTTAAAAGTCTTCAAATTGGCTTCCTTTTTGACTTTTACGAACAAAAGTTCTGGGAAGCAATTCACTTTTTTGCGCCACTTTTCTTGTTGGAATGTTTGGTTTCTTTTCAAACAAGGCACTGGTTTTGTTTGCTGTTTCCTGGTTGCAAAACCCTTTTTTTTCTGCCAGCACCCGGCTTACGAGTAATGCTCAAGTTTTCATTAAATTTTTTAATAACACTTGAAACAGTTTTCGGCGAAATTTTAAGTTCCCGAGCAATTTTTTATAAGTCCAATTAGGATTGCTTTTAAAAATTTGTTTACGCACTTCCACCTCGCTTGCCATTTTTAAAATAACTAATGCATTTATTGAAAAAAGAAATTTGCATTGATATTTTTGACATCCATTTCAAAGGCAACTACGTTTAAATTTTTGAATTTGAATGGTTTTCGATAAAAATGTAGTGAACAATTTTTTCGTGCGCAGTCATTAAATCAAAGTTATCTTTTATTATTACTTAAATAATTCGCTATCACAGTATAATTAGCCTTGTGAAAAACAATTTCTAAAACATTTAAACCGTCGAATTAAACTAAAAGAGCAGTGTGATGGATGCTGTTATCAGATAAACGACAAAGTAAAAATTTCTTATGCTAAAATGTAATCAAAAGTTCATAACATGACAATAATGTCAATAACATAAAAAATATATTCAGTACAAATAAATTTGCGAAAGTTTTCAACTGCTTAGAACAAAAAATAGCACCTAAAAGACAAGCTTGTCTATGATTTTACAGTTGTCAATCACCAGAATAAGGCTATAAATCTAATGTATTGTTTAAGGCATTTCTTACCGAGTTAATTTGATACAACCCAATTAATTGATAGAATAGAATACTTCGGCCCCACTAGCTGGTATATTTGGAGTTAAAACCGGAGAATTGTCAGAATTTTAACCGCTAACTCTACTTAGATTAAAATCTCTCAATACTATTGGATGCTCATTATTGGAAGTAGTGAAACCTTCGTTATTAGATTGGTTGCGCTTGCACACTATTTTTTATAAAAATGTTCAGGCCATCAAAATAACTTAATTCCAACTCCAGTTTCCAGTTTTTTCTAATGACTCGCATTAAATCTTATTAATAGTTAGAGTAACTGTTTGGTTACAAATTGTTGCTAGATGGCTCTAAAATGTAATATGTCTAGTAATCTAGCATTTAGCAACGCTATAGCTTGCTTGAAAGGTGACATTTCAAGCTTAATTTTGTTGAAAGACATTATTAAAATTGCATTGGTCTGTAGAACGTTATCGATCTGATAATTTTGATGTAAAAGTTGCTCTGGTTGACCAATCACTGAAACAGTCGATGAAATCATGGGGAAAATTGGGCAAGACCGGCACATAAGCATTCATCTTCAAACAGTTATTTGAACCATTTGAAGAAAGCTGGATACACAAAGCAGCTCGATATTTGGGTGCCACATGAATTAACAGCGAAAAATTTAATTGACCGAATATCCATTTGCGAATCATGCTAAAATGGAATGAAATCGAACAATTTATAAAGCAAATGATTGCGGGCGATGAAAAATGGATTATGTGCGACATTAGTGTGCGAAAAAGATCAAGGACGAAATAAAGTGAAGCTTCACAAACGGTGGCCAGGATTGACACCAAGAAAGGTAATGCTGTGCGTCTGATCGGACTGGAAGGGAATTGTTCATTATGCGCTTTTACAACCTGGTCAAACGATTGATACTGTTCAATATTCTGTCAACAGTTAACGAGATTGAAGCAAGCAAATCAATGAAAACGACCAGAATTGATAAACAGAAAAGGTGCTGTGTTCCATCATGACAACGCCAGACCACACACATCATTGATGTCATGGCAGAAACTGAAAGAGATTGGCTAAAAAGTTTTAATGCATCCACCGTATAACCCGGATCTTGCCCCTTCAGATTATAATTTGTTTCAATCTCTGCAGAATTCTCTTAATGGTGTAAATTTAAGTTCTGTGGAGGCCTGCAAAACGCACTTAGATCCATTTTTCGCGCAGAAAACCCAGAAGTTCTATACAGATGAAATAATGGCTTAAGCCCAATAATGGCAAAAGGTTATCTGTCAAAACGGCACATATTTGGTTTCATAAAGCTCATTTCAAATATAAGATAAAGTGTTTCATTTTTGGTCAAATTTGTAGCCGACATTTTTTGAATACCCAATAACAACAATGCAAATCTGAATCTCGGTTCTTGATCAGGTTCATGTTTTGTATTCAAAACTGATAAGACTTCCTGATAAGGTTACCCGATCTGATTTAAAATCGCAACCTAACATTATCAGGATGAAAATCAAAAAGTGCGTCGCGTTCAATATCAGCAGCTGATCTGGTGGCCTGATCCGATCCTTATCAAATTAAGGATTTCGTGATAATTTTCTGAATCTATCCTTAGGCAAAATTCCACACATTTTGGGCAGCTCCATTTTTTTGAAAGTAAGGAACAACACACTAAAAAAATCGCGTTTATGGTGCACGCTTATTGCTGAGCCGAGCCGAAAACATATTTTTTAGAAAGTAAGAAACAACACATTCTTAAAACGGCATTTATAATGCACACTTATTGCTGAGTAGAACCGAAAAACAAATTGGAGCATTAGAGAAATAAAGTCATGCATCCCTTTTGTCCCAATGTATTTTCGGCTCGGCTCGGCAATAAGCGTTTACTTTAAACGTGCCCTAAGCAAAAAAGTTTTTGAGGTTTATAACTTCCCCTCAACTTCTTGTAAATTTTGATCTCTAATAAAAGCCCGGTTTCACGTATTTTTCAATTCTAAAGTCTTTATCTAAAACGTACTTTAGACATGATGCAATATTTTGCGCTTAGAAGACCTGCTCAAGGACCTGTATATTAATACATCATTAAGCTATAAGAACAACTAAATATTTCGAAAATTGTATCTAAGTACTATAACATGGCAATAGGTAGGAACAATTTGTTCCGGGTGGAAATTTTCATGCTGGTAACATTCAATTTCGAATTCTACATAAGACTCTGAGTTCCTTGGTACCCTATAACTCCGATAAAATTTTTCCCAGCGAAAAATCATTTAAAGATTTCCATATTTAAATTTCATAGAGCGTTCGCTTCTAACTGTCTGACTATTTCAATGATCAATGAACTTGGCCTAGAAAAATTAAATTTAATAAGAATATAACTTTGATTATGTAGATGCGTACTTAAAAACGAATTTTTAAAATGATGTCTTTAAACGGTTCAAATTTGGTAACAAGCTACTTGGAGTTATACCTCCAAGTTCTGGATGTCGAAGTTCTGTAAACGAACACTGATTGCCTTCATTAATGTTTAAAAAGCGTTTTCAGGGTTTTTGAAAATTTGATAAATTTGAGAAGCTAAAGGGTTAAACTGTATTTTTTAAGGGCAAATTCAAGTGCCATAAGTTTGAAACAATTTGATTGATTTGATTTGAACGACTTTGATTTTTTCCTAGTCCAGAGTTAAGTAACTTGTGTATCTCTAAGTCGGCTCTTAAGTCGACTTAACTGTTTGTTTACAATTTTAGCACACAAAATCAAAAGCAAAACCGATTTATTCTATTAAGTCTAATTAAAAAGTTATAACCGGCAAACGCCAATTTTTCATTTTGGCTGTAACTTCTTAACCTAACTTGATAGAAGCAAAATTGATCTGGATTTTAATATAGGACGAGTTGGGGTAATGTGTATCATGTGGTGATGTGCAACACGGCGAGATTTTTCTTACAAAATGTGCTAACATATGAGAGAATGAACAACTGCGATATGTTTCTTTTGACAGCATCTAGTTTTTCATAAGTGTTGAAAGTAGGCACTCATATATTTTATTAGAGTTCTAAAAAAGCGGGAAAAATTTTTGTAAAAACAGTTTTTTAAATTTACAAAAAATAGGTGGCGGATAAAATTTTCTTCCGATTTTAAAAGTGAGTAGATGTAAAATGTGGTAGTGTTTAATTAATTTAAATATAACAAAAGATTTCAAATTTTTTCACGTTTTGGTAAATTCCATCAATGACAAAAAAAAAAGTGACTTACATTGGGGTGATGTGTTACGCATCTTACACATTATAATTGCCATTAAAGAAGCAACAACGTCAATGCAATCACATCAACGGCATTTAAAGAGATCGGCCCAGTTCATACTATTCAGCCCAGACCAAAATCCAATCGTTGCAGGTGCAAAATCAGTTGCAAGTGCAGTAGATTTCATTAAGTTCTTATCATAAAACTTTTACTAAACATAAAGTAGTCAAAATAAGGATACAAAAGTAAAGTTCCTGGTCTTTAACCCAACATTTTATTGGTGTTACACATCAGCCCACCGGTTTAAAAAAGATCAAAAAAACCATATTTGAAATTGTTGTCCTATTTCATTGTAGCTCCTGGCCTTAAAACCTACATTTCTTTGGTGTTACACATCAGCCCACCGGTTTAAAAGAGATAAAAAAACAAATTTTAAATTTGTTGCCCTATTTCATCCATTTCTAAAAAATATTCAACAGCCATTAAAACACACACTCACTTCGAATTGGTTCTTGTGCAAAGGTTAGGTCTTAAGACCAATCAGAAATTCAATTTCTTAACTTTTATTGGAGCAAATAAAAACGTGTCACACACCACCCTACTACAGCCTCAACAAATTTTTTACCTTAGAATCTTGATCTACGACCCCAAAAAACACTGTATTCGAAATTTGATTCTAGAAAAGCCAATAATCCACATTCCGTCGAGTCCGCCTTACCGAATCTGCCATTTTGAATTTCAAAATGTTGACCCCGAATTATGATAAGCGACCATGAACATCTCCGAGCTACGATTTTTGTGGCTATCCATAGCCCCTGTAAATTAATGCGCATTTTTAAGCAGTTCTGTGCTATGCAAAAAAATGTCTTTGATATGGAAATCTATAAACGATTTTTCGCAGGGAAAAATTTCATCGGAGCTTAATGGTCCCAAGAAGTTTTTTACCCACAATTTCATGTATAATTCGAAACTGGATGGTACCAGCATGGAAAAAAATTACTCCTCTCTAATATACACTATGCATTGATACTGGGTATACTTACGCCAATGGGAAGTAAGAAGGCAGTGTATAGGCTTCACGTTATTTGTATTTTTGAGCAGTTCTTGTGCTATGAAAAAAATTTCTTTGATATGAGAATTTATAAACGATTTTATCGGAGCTATATGGTCCCAAGAAGTTCTTTTACTCAGAATTTCATGTAGACCCCGAAACTGGATGTTACAAGCATGGGAAAAAAATGAGTGAGGTTTCTAATATATACTATGTTAAATACTGGGTATACTTACGCCAATGGAAAGTATGTAGGCAGTGTATAGGCATCCATCTTGTTGTTATTGTTTTATTATAGATGTTACTTTATTTCTTATTCTGCTCCTAAGCTCGTGCATCTGGCTTATTCTTGTTTAAGCTTGATAATAATTCCCATCGTATTTAGTGACAGTTTTAATTATTGCGGAAAAATGTATTCGATGAATTTTTTAAATTGATTTAATCCAGTTGCTGATGATTACAGTGTAGTAAACGATAACAAATTAAAGCTCAAATTTAAAGTATTTTTTAATATACTGATCAGTTAAGATATATTAATTTTGCAAATTTATTTTTTTTCTCAATTAAGACATTGTTTCAAGCATGGTTTCTTTTTTAGTTGTCATTTTGTAGCAGAAATATTTTTTATTTTCATATCAAGTCACACATTTCACCGCTCACTAATTCTGTTTTAATAATATTCCAAAAGGTATAATTTTTCAAAGAATTATATGATAATGTTATTGTTAATCATGTCACTTTATTTGTATTACTTTATTTTGCCCTCTATTAAGTCAAAACTTATTGGAACTCCTTTGGTTGTAATATTGGCTGTGATTTGCCGTCGCTAAGATCGTTCGAGGTTTTGCCTCCGAATAATCGGTTTCACTGTTTAAAAAACATACTTTTTCACTACAGTTTGCTTCTATTTATGTTTTGTTATTCATTTTCAATAGTTAAATCACAAAAATTTGTATATTTTTTTATTTTATTTTTCATTTTGACTCCTTTTTCATCAACTCGTCAAAGTTAAAGTGGTTTTTTATCAATGCGAATAGCGAGCATTTTGATTATGATCTTGTAAACTGATCGACAAAATTATGCTTTAACCCAAACTTACTTATTAGATCAGCTGACTAAAATTGATTTGCGTATATTGTTATCTAGATAACTAGTATTTTTGACATATATAAATAGATATATGAACAGATAAATTAGTTGTCAAAATTACAATCTTGGTGCGAATTCTGTGTGCGTCCCGTTCTTATGTTATTTCCGTACTGAGTACTCATGGATGCAAACAAATTGTTTATGCAATGCTTGGCTCGCTCGGCTATCAGGCAAAATGCCATTAACAACAGCAACAACAACAACAACAACACAAATGCCATCTGAGACGTTAAACGATCTTTCAATTTAGTCGAAATGTAAAGAAACAATGCTTGAACAACAATATTACAGTGAAACAAGTGTTTTTTTTCTCACTCTTACTAGAGCTGCTGCTGCGCGCTAACTCTCTTGCTATCGCACTTTTTTCCATGTCTAAACGTTTCTCTCAGACGCACCTACAATAAGTTTTCCACAGCTCCATGCACAAGAACAACAACAACAAAACCAAATATCAACCCAGCAAAGCAACTAAGATCAACAGTTCAAGAGAAAAGATCAAAAAGAATAAGAGATTGAGCGTGCACTCTTTTTTCGTGTGCGCGCGCTCTTCGGAGTCTTGAAAACGTTGAAACGAATCTACGTTTTGCATCCTAATTGAGCTTTAAAGTGGAACTCTTTACAGAGTCTTCGCAGTGTTAAGGGGTTGGCAGAAGAGTACATTGAACTGAGCAAAACTTTTGGTACGAGTACATTTTTTTTAATTATAAGTTAATTTTTTTTTTTTCTTCAAAATATTTTCAAACTTAAAAACATTTAAATCCACACTCAACCCTCCAGCGTGCTTTTTCACACGCAAGGAATCCCTCAAGATAATAAGGACTTGTGTGTTTTTTTCTTGTTTGCTGAATACGCATACGCTGGGGAGTATTACAGATTTAAAATGTCAATAGATTTTTCACATACACCGTCTGAGTAGATCCGTCTTTTTATCAGTTTGCACTACAGATCCCTCTGGTGGTCGTGATGGACCTTAACTTTAAATCTTCATGCTAATCTGATGAGCGCTTTAGGACCAAGGGTATTGCGTAAGGTGTATATTGCTTTGCACAACGTTTGTAACGCCCTCAAGAAAGCGTGGCAGGTATAGAAAAGTATATATATATTTTTGATCAGCATCACTTCCTGAGTTGATTTCCGAGTGTCCGTCTATCCGTCTGTCCGTCTGTGATCACGATTACAGCCGTAATTTTAAAGTTATCGCGATGAAATTCAAAATATAAGCTTTTTTTTAGAAAGTGGAGATCGAAAATGAGCCAAATCGGATGAAAACCACGGTTACTTCCCATACAAAAAGACGTTATTTTAAAAAACTAATCAAATGCCTTGAAATTTTGCACATAGGCTTTGATATATAATACCAACCACCTCTTCTTGGCAAAATCGGATGAAAACCACGCCTACTTCCCATACCAAGTGGCCTTATTCTAAACGTGAAACCTCTTAAAAATCCAAAAAAATTAAAGAAACATCTTGAAATTCCTCACAAAACTTTGATTTATAACATGAAATATCTCTATGATATTTGGCGAAATCGTATGAAAGCCACGCCTACCTCCAATACAAAATGACGTCATCAAAATAAAAAAACTTTCATAAATGTATAAAACTGAATGACATCGGGTATGTATGTGCCCCAATTGCGTCCACATCGTTTATCCAACCCATACATATATTCTTCGGTATAATATGGAGTTTTTACATTAGTTTACAAAGTGGGTGTGGCATTTTACTTTTACTTTTACATAGAACTCCTGTTACACCGTGTGTCTGATTTCAACCAAATTTTTCAATTATAATCCTTGGTAATTTGAGCAATCTTAAATTTATAAAATTGGGCGGTAATATACATGGGGCGTGGCACTTTATTTTTAGACTAGCTCTACCTACACCGTTTGTCTGATTTCAACCAAATTTCTTACATATATTCTTTAGTATAATGAGAAGATTTAAGCCCTCAAAAGAGGGTGGGATTGGACAAGGGGCGTATCAATTTAATTATAATCGAATTCCCTCTACACCGTTTGTTCAACTTAAACCAAATTTCGCTCACATATTATTTCTCACATATTATTATTAGACAGGGTAGTGGCACTTTATTTTTAATAAATTTTTTTAATAAATTTTAAGCCTACAAAAGTGGGTGGGATTGGACAAGGGGCGTGTCAATGTATTTCTAATCAAACTCATTCTACACCATTTTAGTGACTTTAGTGAACAAAATTATGCAAATATATTCTTTGGAATAATTAGCAGTGATTAGTTTAAAAAATTGGGCGGAATTAGACAAGGGCGTGCCACTTTAATTTAAATCGAACTCCTTCTATTGCCTTTGTCCGAGTTCTTCCAAAAATTTTCATACTCTTTAGAATAATGAGCAGTCAGTAGTCAAGAAATTTGAGAATTTTTGGGAATGATTTTGCACATGCTACCAACCAAATTTTGCACATATATTCTTTAACATAATGAGCAGTGTACAAATTACTCTATGTGGCAGCTAAGAGTAAAATAAAATTAAGCGTATGATACAAACAGACTTTGAATATGGGCATTACCGCCGAAATGTCCACCGTGACACGAAAATTACAAGTTATTAAAAACTTATTATTTAATGATATTATCTTAGAGAAGCATTTTTATTTTATTGATTTAAGCAATTTAAATATAAAGTCTTACCATGATGATCAAATCGTCTGAACTGTTTCACAAATGTAATTTTTCTTTTTAGTTAATGTTTTGTAAATGTTTCGTAAGCGTTTTTGTTTTAGTACAAATGGCTAAAAATAATGAAAAATGGTTGAGACAAGGAGAGGCAGAATATATTAAATTTGCTTTTCTAATAACTAAATCACATAATTACTTTATTACCTAATTGCTTAATTACTCAAATGAATTACAATGTCATACTAAGCCCAATAAAAAAAAAAAACGAGAAAAGATTTTTAAATTTGATTACTTTGAAAATAAACTTATACCATATCAAATCATTCTTAAAAAAAGTTTTATACAAAAACTCTTGCCAATATACAGAATTTTACTAATTTTGTGATCCAAGTCAAAAACCACTTCTATTTTTCGTCACGTAACGTATAATTTTTGGTGGCTTCTATCTAAGAGACGAATTTTTGACAACTCTTAGGTTTTACACCTTGTATAGTGTGCTTAGTAAGCTATTTGAAAATCAAAATAAGGAACTCGTAAGTCAAATTTTTCATTATTTTTTCACTAATTAAAGTGGTACGATTGTCACATGTGCCACCACGGAAATGCCCATATACTTCAATACGCCTGCGAGGAGGTATTTTAGCATCGGTACCCTGCCAAAGCTTCATTCCTTACTAGTTTAAATTTTTTATTATGAATTTTTTTTCTTTTATTTTTTAAATAACAATTTTTTATAAGAGAGCGCAAAATTTAGCCATCCGTAATCCTAAAAAATGGTAAATTAAAGATAAACAAAACTTTACTTAGTTGATAACACCAAGACAACGAAAATAACCCCCAGGAATAGTAATTAAGGTAAAATAAATCTTCCTTCAATACTGTACTTTCATGAGAATTTATTGATTTCTTAATTATGTTTTTAACGCATATTTATATGCACTGTATGAATCAGAAAAATCGGCTTTAATCATTTATTTAATTTTTCAATTTTTGCAAAAAGCAGAACTTTTAAGTTTAACTTTTAAGCATTAAAAGCTTCTACATTTATCCAAACTTTTTTTAAGCATCATCACCATTGAGTTTGCATTTTAAACCATTGGGACTATTTTTTAAACTCGTACGGTTTGAGACAAAAAACCTTAGGTGTCTGCTACGAGAATAAGAAATCGAGGGAAAAAGTCTTAGCATTTCCACTAGATGCTCAAATCCTGGAATTTCAAATTGTTTGCACAATGATGTAACTACATACTTAAATCATTAAAGACTTAGAAAAACTATTCTCTTTGTCATCAACTGCCCCGCAGTTTTCAACATGGTCACACTAATCTTTTTTCCCAATAGCACGTTATTTTAAATAGTTTTTCTTTATTTTGATTTTGAAACTTATTTAGGTAGTATTTTTCCGTTTTGACATTATGTACGTAGTTATAAAATGCAAGTGTACAATATATTATTTCCAATCTTGGTTCTACCTTTTCAAACCCAGATTTTTTCCAGAATTTTAAAAGTAATCTTCAAGCCTAAATTATTAAATTTTTGTATTTTATTGTCACAATATAAACATAGCTGATTTTCTTCGACTTACAATTTTTAACCCTATAGTATGAAAAGGTTTGAAAAAATTAAATCTTAATAATAATCTTTCCAAAGTAAACTTTGAAATATTTTAAAAATAAACGTTTAAGTTTGAAAAAAAGACACTAACAAAAAAATAGTTTTGAAAGTTTATTATTTAAACTGAAATTTTCGATCGTGATGGGCAACGTTGCTGAAGTCTGTTGCTTCAGAAAAACGTTCGTTTTCGTCGCTTCGAATACTCAAATTATATGGAAGAAATTAAACTGAAGGAGAGAAGCTCAGTGGTCTAGCTCTCTTAAATGTTTACAGAGACGAGAAAGCAAAAACAGAAATTGTTAAAATTCACAAAAACTAGTAAGAAATGAAGCTTCGGCAGGGTATCGAAGCTAAGATATACCCCCGCGGCCGTATTGAAGTATATTCGAAGTCTATAGCCACGTCAGACACGATGGCATTCAGTTTTGTATAAAAAATTTAATTTCTTACGCGAAATTCTGAGAAATTTGCACTCAAAGTTGAAATTTGGTAGATTCAATCTACCAAATATACCAATATACCGTAAGAAAGGTGATTTTATTGCCTTTACAATGATCTGTAAAAATAAGTTTTTTGTAAGTTAGTTTTTATGCTAGAAACAATAACGTAAACCAAAGTCGTGAAATTTTAATTAACACTGTAGCTCCTAAGAATGTGAAAATAGACCCCCCCTCCCATACGATTTTTTGCTCAGCTTGACATAACCTTTCAGCTCCGTAAATAGTTGCACTCAATTGCGAGACACTGTATATAGAAGATTAAGTCAATTCTTTTATTTTTGTGACATTTATATAGTTTTTCTATTTTATTGACGTCACTTTGTCAAAAAGGTAGGTAGAGTTTGAATTAAATTTTGCCAAGTTAAAATCAAAGTGTATATTCAAACTTAAAGTATATGTGCAAAATTTTTAATAAATAAATTTGTTTTTGTAGAATTTTAAGAAATTTTATCGTTTTCATATGTGCACTTTGTATGTATAGTAGGTAGGCGTGGTTTTTATTTGATTTTACTAAATTTCATAGTCTGAGTTTATATAAAAATTTAAGGCTTATAGCTGAATTTCATGTCAGTACATTTACTTTTGTGGAATTTTAGGAGGTTTTACACTTTTGATGACTTCGCTTTGTATGGGAAGTAGGCGTAGTTTACATTAGAACTTTTGTCATTTGAGTGTTGTCAGTCAGGGCTCATATTAACAATCAAAGTTTATGTGCAAAATTTCAAGTCATTATATTAATTTTTGCGGAATATTCGAGACGCATTTTTCATAAAGTCACTTTGTATGGGAGATAGGCGTGGCCTTTATTCGATTTTGCCAAATATCAAATTCAGGATTCATATTTCAAATCGAAGCTTATGTGCAAAATTTCAACTCATTTCAATAATTTTTGCGGAGTTTTCAGTTTCACTTTGTATGGCAGATAGGAGTGGTTTTATTCGATCTGACTTAGTGTTTTAGTGCATTGAGGTACATCAATCGTGGAAGGAAGATCATCCTCCACTCTGACAATGCGAGTTCCCACACATCAGCTCAAATGAAAGCATTATTGAGCATTCAAAACCCGTCATCCGTCTTACAGCCCCGACTTGGCACCCAATGACTTCTTCCTGTTCAACCCCATTAAGTGAAAAATGCATGGCGAGTGTTTTTATTAGAGATGCAATGGATGTCTAGCGACTATCCGGCCCAAATTTGCTATTCGGCCGGATGCCGCATAGTTTCTTAAAATTATTATATTTAAATTAATTTTTGTTAAGTAAATAACAATTAAATAGGTTCTAATTATGGCGGCTTTTATTTTAAGGTAAAAAAAGTAACAAAAATTCTACAAGGTATTTTCCCCAAAACTTAGATTTCATTCTCAGTTCTCACTTTAATGATAAATTCATATATATAATAAAAACTTGGAAAACGTTTAATTAGTAAAATGATTAAAATTAATAATGAAATTTTTGGAGAGGTAAATTATGGTGAATAAAAACTAAACTTTCAGCGTTTGAAAACAATAGGTGATTTTTTTAGTGACAACATGACAAATATCTGTGGCGACAAGGAATAACGACTAAACTCAAAATATCGTAAAAAAGCGATATGGCATTTCCTTTTTTGCCAATCTTTGGAAGGATTCAGAAATCTATTTCTTGCACAGAATAGATAACCACTTATGTCTGCACCTATTTTGTTGGTTTAACGGTTCATATAATTCCGAGACAAAGTTGTAGTTAGTGCTTTTAAAATATCGTTTTTTACGATATTTTGAGTTTAGTCGTTATTCCTTGTCGCAACAGATATACAAATTGACGAATAATATAATCAAAACAATTAGCTCCTTTAATATGAATGCTTTCAGTATCGCCAGGTTGAAGTGTTTAACTCTTTCAAAGTTTGGAACCATGAAATACCCATATGGTAGGCTCAGCAACCTTGGCTCAGATGTCAAAGTTACTATTGCCATTAGCATTTGACGGTTAAGGCCCTCACAGCTATTTTAAAATGAGCCTACATTATGATTGTGTCATGCTTTGAACACTTTTTGAGAAGAGAACTAACGCTGAACAAAAAGGAGTACAGATTATAAAGATTTTAGGTCTGTTCCCGTACTGTTTGGACCAAAAATGGTAAAACAGTCAAAAGCGTGAGCGTAAGAAAATATTTCTCCTAAATATAACAAAGCACAAAATAGTAAGAGAAGGCTTTTCGGACTAAAATTGTGTAAACTGTCAAATAAAGTCGTTGGTCAAAAACAGATTTGCTTGATTCACCTCCAGCGCTAGCTTGATGATTAAGGTATCATTACAGTTTAGGATAGGGAAAGAGTTAGCACTTTTTTAAAGTTAATAACTTGGTAATAACAGGATCAGAATTTGATAAGGACTCCTTTAGTAAGGATAGCGCCAGGAAAACTTTACATCTGCCTAATTAGATATTGATAAGGTCTCCTTAAAAAGGCTATCAATATCATATCTGGATCTTATTAGTACTTAAAAAAGGGTTTCCTTTACTGATTTCCGCTAGGGAAGGACGAGACTAGACTATAGGCATAGGATTATATGCAAGACTATAAGCATATGCATAAGAAACATATTAAAATTATTTTTAATTTTTTTTTTTTAAAGTGATTTTAAACTCGAAATTTGAAACATGTATCTCATTCTTAAAGGTGCTTTTCCAATACAGCTAAGAGTGTAAAAGCATTTTTATACCCCAACGCTTACTGCGTAAGGGGTATATTAACTTTGTCATTCCGTTTGTAACGCCAAGAAGAAGGCGTGACAGGTATAGAAAAATATATATATTTTTGATCAGCATCTCCTCCTGAGTCAATTTCCGTGTGTCCGTCAGTCTGTCCGTCGACACGATTACAGCCGTAATTTTTAAGCTATCGCAATGAAACTCAAAATATAAGTTTATTTTTAAAAAAGGAAGATCAAGTTCGAAAATGAACCAAATCGGACGAAAACCACGCCTACCTCCCATACAAAGTGACTATATTTTAATCGTAAAATGTTTTTAAAATCCACAAAAATTAAAAAAAATGGCTTCAAATTTGGCACATAAGCTTTGATCTTCAATTTAAATCCTGGCTATGAAATTTGGAAAAATTGTATGAAAACTACGCCTATCTCCCATACAAAGTGACTTTATTTTATAAGTAAAATCTTTTAAAAATCCGAGCAAATTAAAGAAATGTCTTAAAATTTTGCACATAAGCTTTGATATTTAATATAAACCATCTCTATGATATATGGCAAAATCGGATGAAAACCACACCCCTACCTCCCATGCAAAGTGACGTCATCAAAATAGGAAAACTTTCCTTAATATATAAAACTGAATGTCATCGTGTATGTCGTGGCTAAAGACTTCGAATATACTTCAATATGGCCGCGGGGGGATATTTTAGCTTCGGTAACCTGCCGAAGCTCCATCCCTACTAGTTTTTTTATTATATGCTCAAAGTTTCAGCTTAATCCTCGTTCTACAGTTTTACATGGAGCTGCTATAGTATAAGTTACTTAGCACAAACAGCATACATTGCTTTTTTAAAATTGTATTCCTTATCTCTTCGTTTGTACCTTCACGTCGTCTGCCCGATATGCTGCCATCAATGTTATTAAAAAATACGTCCCACGCAGTGCTAACTTAGCTGGATTTTCTTTAAGAGCTGATATTAATTTATATTTTTTCAGTTTTAGTACTGTTTTCGGTCTTTTCTTTTTTTTTAATTTGTTGCGCATATTACTTACCTGTCATCCAACCATTCCGGTTTGATCTTTTGTTTCTCTTTTTGCCTCGCTCCGGCCCTTTGCTCTACACACACTACGCACATTAAACCCTGAACATCTCTATTAACGTGCATACAAACATTCGATTTCAGCAGCGATCGGAGTATGTCGATCGAACCGACCTGGAATGAAGAGCTGCGGTTGCCTGATATTGGGATAGCTAGCTGACTTTTATGCATGCGTAAACGTCACCATGCTCAAACTTAGTAGCCCAGAGTATGAAACGGGCGTCGCAGCGACGAATCTACCTGTTAATGCTGTTGCTGCTACTGTTGCTGCTATTTCTTCCAATTAAATTTAATTGCTCAATTTTTTCCGTTGATTTGTAAGAATAAATAATCAAATAAATACTGTAAAGTATGTTTTTCAAAATCAAACGTTTCACAGAGAAAACTGCAGAAAATAGAGCACGGAAATTTTAAATTTCGCAATACTATCCTGTAAATGTCCTGACAATAAAAAAATTCCTCAACTCAGTGACAGTGACCTCTTCTTGTAAAGTAATTTTAATATCTTAATGGAATGTTCATGGCTAGTTAGAAAAGGTCAACAAAAAAAAAATAATTTTTGCACATATTTTTTTTTTAACTGTAATTTTCCGGACAATGGCTGGTCGAGATCTCAACGGCTGAGATAATAAGCGCAATCAATTTTCTATGTGTGATGCATGTTTTGATATGGAATATAAAATTAAATCCAATAAGAGCTTCCTACTTTGTTTTCTATATAAAATACATAAAAATCAATGTATTGATGCAAATCTTTATTTGGAATGATAGTTCGGTTCCTACAAATCAATGTTTAATAATTTATTTTCTTCAAATGTTGCCCATGACTAACTCTGAAATGGTCCATTCTGTGGGCCCAACTTTGGACAACTCTTTCGAGCATATCGGCCGGTATTACTTGAATAACACGAGTTATTTTGGTTTGCAAAGCGCCAATAGTTTGTCGGGTTTGTCGACATAAGCAAGTGATTTAACATATTCCCAAAGAAAGTAATCCAATGGCGTCAAATCACATGATCTTGGTGGCCAATTAACAGGACCATTTCTTGAGATGCTGTTTTAATCGAAGGATTCTCTCAATAAAGCTCTTGTTTTTCCAGCTGTATGGCAAGTTGCGCCATCCTGTTGAAGCCAAAGGCCGGCTACACTAATATTCTGAATTTTTGGCAACAAAAATTCATTGATCATTGCTCTGTAGCGAGCATCATTGACCGTAACACGGGCTCCATCCTCATTTTGGAAGAAATACGGTCCAATAATGCCTCCTGCTCATAAACCACACAACACAGTACATTTATCGGGATACATTGGAAGCTATTAGATTGCTTCTGGTTGTTCATGGGCCCAAATACGGCAATTTGGCTTATTAAAGTAAAGCTAAACACAACTTTTCGTTAAAATAATGGATCAATTTGAAGTTGTTGTAAGACCCATAAACCGAAATAAAACCGTACACCAAGATCAGTCAGCTTCAATTCTTGTACGAGCTGTATTTTATAGGCCTTCAGACCAAGATCACGCCTCAAGATACACCACAATGATCCATAAGAGATGCCCAAAGCCTGAGATCTGCGCCGAATCGATTGTTCACGGTTCGGTAAAATAACAGGCTCTATGCACTCTGGTTGAATGATGAATGCCCAATAGTGTAAAATTGGTTCGAAATTTGGCGATGGTGTTACGAATAGTGCGCTAAGTGGGACGCTAATAACGACCAAAATGATGTTAAAGAACTCTATAACATTCACTAACTGATGACTGATATTGGTAGTAAGTTTTCACAATTAAAAAATTTTGTTCAGGAATAAGTCTAATCATGATTGAGTGGTATTAAATACTGAAGAGAAACGTCATATGGACAAGCCATTTGACACATAACAGCTGTCCAAACAACCCAGTTGAAAAAGCGACCTCGTATTGGATCACTCTTTACATCTAAGGCGTTAAGCAGGGAAGGAAAATAGACGCTAAATGTATATAAGGGGTACTGTAGCGTTCACTTAGAGAACATTACGATAACTTTGTGTAGCGTTGGTGACTTCATTCATTATTCTGTAGCGTTATAGTTTGTGTGTTTGAACGCAAACACAAACAATACACTAGGATTGCATAAAAATGAACGTTTTAATTATCATTCCATTGCGTAGCTACACTTAAAGAACCGTATATGTTGTGGTTTTTGAGAGATAAAAAAAGTAGAGAGTGAAAACCGTTTAATTGTGGTTGCGAATAATTTATTTAATGTTTCACACCTGCCTCCTATCTGGCAACCTTCTTTGGGTCCCGATACAAAAAACAGAAAAACTACAAAAAAATGGCGAAAGTCGCTTATACCTCCCGAAACTAAACTCCTAGAGGGGTCAAATATATAAGCAGGTCCTTTTTTGTTTGCGCCTCAATATTTCTTCCCAACACACCTACGCCCTATCTAACACCCTTCTTCCTTGTGTTCCCATACAAAAAACAGAAAAACTGCAAAAAGTGACGAAAATAGTTTAAATCTCCCGTAGTTAAACTTCTGGAGGGATCAAATATGTAAGCTGGCCCTTTTGCCCCTCAACATTCCTTCCCAAGATACCTGCCTGCCACCCTTCTTTGGGTCCCGTACAAAAAACTCAAAAACTGACGAAAATAGTTTATATCGCCCGCAACTGGACTTCTAGAGGTCTTTAATATATGAGCAGGTCCTATTATTTTTTGCCCCTCAACATTTTTTCTGAACACAAGTACCTTCATCTGTCACCCTTCTTTGGGTCCCAATACAAAAATAAAAGGAAAACTGCAAAAACTGTCGGAAACAGTTTATATCTCTCACAGTTAGGTTCTAGAGAGGTCAAATATATAAGGCAGTCCTATTATTTTTTGCCCTCAACATTTCTTCTGAGCACACCTAACCCTATCTGTCACCCTTCTTTGGGTCCCAATACAAAAACATATACTCAACGGAATGGTGAGTCATGCTTTATACGGAACACTAAAATAAAGATCCGAGATTTTGACCAGCCATGCTCAAGGTTTTCTGGCGATTAGCTGGAGTTATGGTTGCCAGGTGGTCAGGATTCGTCGGGATTGTCCAGTTATTGTAGTGCTTGTGCCGTGTCCCGTTATCGCACCCATTTTATCACCCAATTGATAGCAATTTCTCTACAAATTGGAGGTTCATCAAATCACATATTTTTTTGGAAAAATTTGTATTGTTGTTGTTGTGGTAACACAAACAAAGTACGTAAAATCACGCATTTTCTGCTTTTTGTTAATTTTGAAAAATGCTTACCTCAGGAACCGAACAATATATCTTCATAATTGAGAGAGCAGTGGTCATCCAACTCTATACAATCATACTTTGTTTATGTATAAAAGCTCATTGAAAGCTTTGCACTGAAAAAAAAAAATACTACTTGAGTCTCAGTCCAGCTTTCTTGCAAGAGGATGGTTCGGTTGTTTTATTATTCAATGGCGCCGGAAAAAATTTTCATCTGGTGTATTACAAATCTATGGGAGAGGAGTGAGGGGGAATGTTTTTAACAAATTTTACGATTTACGTATGCTTACTACTGTTCATAATAACATAATTCATATCGAAGAAACATATTAACATTCACTATTTTATGCACTGTTACAAAAAAGGAGAAATCTTTAAAATAGTAAAGGTTAATTAGAATAATAATTTAATTTCAATTTTTAAAATTCAATATTAATTTAGAGGTGTCAATACTTACTATACGAAACTGTGTCTTTTTTTTGCTTTTTTGTTTTATTTTTAATTCTTTAGGTTTGAAAAAAATATTTGCGTACTTCTCTAAGCGCTTTTATTTTTCAATTTAACCTGCAGGCATTCAAGATAGAGTTAAAATGATCTAGAATTCCCTTTGGCATTACCGAGGACTAACGACGAGGACGTAGGAGTTATGTAGCCCCTTCTTTTCTTTTTTTTTATATTTTTTAATTTTTATTTTTTTCAGGTTTTCTCATGTTTTATTTTTTTGGGGTTTTTTTATTCATTTATAATTTAGAAAAAATATTTTCTGCAAGAAAGAATTGCAACTCCCATTCAAGTAGAGACATTTTGTATAGAAATAGCAAAAACTGATATTTTATGAGTGTAGGAGTTGCGTATGCGCAGCAAAAAAAAAAAATCTAACAAGCATGCATGTGCCGCAGGTCTGATCTGCATGAAATTTCAATAGATACTGACGCAGTTCAGTGCTCGTCCGTAAGTTAATATGTATACAGAAAGCTTTTAAGCACAAAAGCTCAAATGCCCGCGGGCATAGGCTTCAAAAAAAAAAATCATTTTGAAAATAGTGTAATAAAAATAAAATTTGATTTCTTGATCTTTTGTCAGAAAGAGTTGCCATTTCTGATCTGTTCTCTTTCTTGGAGCTTAATAAAGGGTAAACACAAAACATCCTCTAGTATATACATTTTGTCCTAACTTCAAATGTTATGTTTTTGCTGTTTTTGTTAAGGTTTCAGAAAAAGGTGAGTTTTTTATTTTTTCAACGAAAATGAATGGCCATTGCTCGCAAACTATAATCAAGAGAGGGTTGAATTTTTTTTTTTTGTGTTAGGTTGGTTGAACTATTGTCGTGAAATTTTAAATTTAGTCGAATAGAACTTCGAAGGATCAAAGCTGATCAAAAAAATAAAAGCATCCAGTTAAAGGTGAAAGTCTCCTCTTTCACCCCATATACACTCTTATACCCCCCACGATCCCCCCTTTCGTGCTTTTTTCGTTTTACTGAAACTACTCACACAATTATTCGAATGACGCTAATTTAAACGCATGCCTATAAGCATGCAATGATGTATTCTATTTAAACTTTAGGTATTTTATTGCATGCAATTTAAAGGATTGTTCAGTTTTATTTATTCCTTTTATTCCAACTCTTTAAGACAGGTGCATATACAAAATATATATACAGGTTCTGGTAATTAGAATAGTGCCTAGAGTATTTTTTAATTAACCCATTTCATTCTGCCTGCATGAAACATGTGCAGTGTTGGAGTTTTGAGGCATTGAGAGGTTTTTTAATTTACCCATTTCATTCTACCTGTATGAAACATGTGGAGTTTTGGAGTTTTAAATTTTACCTTTATAGAACTGGTGCAGGTAATAAGTAAATATATACAGGTACTGATACTTGATAAAGGGCTTAGGAAAGCACTACGGTATGGAAAGGCTTATAAAGAAGTGATATTCGGATACAATCTCAGTTGCTATAATATCTCAGCCATTGCAATTGGAAATAAATGAATTGATTCAAAAATTATGGAGAGATTCAGTTATAACGAAATAACTGGGAAGTATTTAAGAAACAAAAAACAGGAAAATATCTGCAACAGTTCACAAAATCCTTTATCATGGAGAAGATGTCATTAAATATCATTTAGTGCCACTTGGAGATCTATCGGAGGAAGCTCATGAAAAAAGGAATAAGGATAAGAGTTTATAGAGAATACAACGCCAGAAAAATGTCATTCAATTGCACAAATGAAGACCTTTTTAATATATTATTGGAACACCTGAACTTAGATAAAGAAGCGAAAGAGCTACTACAGGACGAAACTAATTCAGAACTGAGTACGAAATATTTGTAAGCAATATTCCAACCAAATAAATAATAATTAAAATATAATTATTTTTTTTGTTTTAGTGAGATATACATAATATTAAAAATAAAAAATAAAATATTTCTGTGGCAACTGTGCATAGTGGGCTAAGTCAAATTTTATGAATTTTGAGCTATCTGCGTCACTAGATCCATAATTTTTTTATCTGTCATTGTGTCTAACGGGATATGTGTTTTGTCCATTGCATTGAAGGATATTCCTTTATGAATCGTGGGCTGATACTCCAATTTACTTGTGAAAACTTTTTTTTGTGAACTTTTACTTGTGAAAAGAGAGTTTTAATCCAGTTTTCCTAAACACGCAATTTTCGCACTTAGCCCACTATGCACAGGTGCCACAGATTTTATTTATTAACTTATGACTTGTTTTAATAAATAGAGAAGATTAAAAAATAAGAAAAGCTTAATTTCATACTGAGTTCAAAATATCAAATGTTCAAATTTGACCTTGAATTTCTCTATAAGTACTCAATCGATTTTAACTAAATCAAAAGCACAACAAATTCAACGAATTATCTGTCAGTTAAAAAAAATTACTCAAATATCTCAATCGGTTCAAAAATTATAAAATGTTGGCCACTGAAAACCTATTCTGAGCCACTGTGCGACGCACAAGGAGCCAGAGTACTCAAAAGTCGCTTTTTTAAAAATGATTTTTTTGCAAAAATAAAAACGCAGTCTTATATTCCATAAAATTCTATATATCATAATTATATTTCAGCTTTCTAGAATGTTTCTACTGAAGATATGCAATTCCAAAGTTGCCACTTTGTAATTTTTTTTTTTATTTTTTCACAACTGAGAAATTCGGATTAGCAATTCAAGGTGTTACTGTAAATATACGGCGGTAGAGTTCTTGATTATTTTTTTGAATTAGTTAATATAAAATTTCTATTTTTTGCTGTAGTATTCCCTTTCGAATTATGTGTTTTAAAAAATTTTAGTTCTCAAAAACTAAGCTAACCTCATTTTTTTTTTTTTGTAATGCAATTTAGAATCTGGCAGTACTGGAATAAAATATGAGCCTTCCTTACTGAGAATCCGAGTTCAAAACCAAAATCACTTTGCGCATTTTTAAAAAAAAAAATCATTTTTAAAAGTTCACTTTGATCATTAGTTCTAGTGAAATGTAGAGAAATCATGATCGATTGTGTCATGATTTAATTATAATAAGGTTCCAGATCTTTGAAGTATCACAAGATCAAGAATGTATACCCTGATTTGATGAGGAGAGCAAAAGAGCATTTTTTAAATGACGTAAATATGACACAGTTGCCTGAATATCATTTCTTTTCGTAGTACAAAATACTAAAGATTCATTTGTCTACTACGTTGTCTGCTACTTGTTTTTTTTTTAGTCAGTAGGACCCAAGTAATTAAATACAATTACAAATGACGCTATGTCAATAAATTTTTATTATTTTTTTAATTTTATTTAAGAAAGGGCACTTGATTTTTTTCTTTTTAGCAGTAAGCACAAATATATAGAAAAAGTTCTTACAAAACCCAGCGAAACAGTGAAATAGTACTTTTTTCTTGGAAGAGTGCACAACCCTGGCTGTCATTTTTTCAAGAGCGTGACAACAAAAAGCTCAGAAATAATTGGCGTGGACAAAAACTTGATTAAAAGGCTCTATATAATACTACAAACAATTAGTTCTGGATTCAAAATTAATGTAGAAAAATTGCTCTTTAGAGACAGCAAACATATACATAAAATTGTACCCGTGGTATCCGATTAATACCACACTTCATAATATTTTAATTCATGGGGCCAAAATAGTCAATGCAGCTTTTGAGCAGTTGAGTGAGGAAGCCCTAGAATGTTCAAACAAGGACTTTAAAAACTTTAGAGAAAACTATAGCAGAAAGACAAGCCGCGTTGACAACTTAGAAAACATTTTTATACAGATTACTTGTTTCTTCAGATCCTTTTATAACTTGCTCTCGCATATTGCCAGTTGTAACAAACCGGAGATCTTTTTTTGCTGAAGCAATGGACTTAATAGAATCCTCAACAAATAATAAAGGTTCAACGTGGCTTGGATCGTACGATTCCGATCTTGAGGAATAAGAGATATTTGCAACTGTAGTTGAACACTTTGTTAAAAAAATAACTTCTTGAATTTTTTTTATTTTTTTTAAATTGTTTTTCGATTTAACAAATAACAAATTTTATAATGACAATAAAGCTAAAATAAATAAAATTTTGTGTTTAACTAATATTACCGTGGTCTCTAGTGGGCGAACAAAGTAGTCAATTAGTAAAATTGATTAAAAATCAAATTGAAATATTTTAAAACTTTCTCGGTGTAAGTTTGGTAATGCAAAAAAGGTTTATAATGGTATAATTCATAGTTACCAATGGGTTAAGCCAAGGTCCTTAATGGGTTAAATCATTTATAATTTGTAAAATAATATAGTCAAATGAGCTTGGCGTATTTGGCGTTTAAAAAAAATATTGGTCACGAATGGGCTAAAAACGCGTAAAAAAAGCGTTTGATAAAGTCCCTAACATTTTTTTAGTCAAAAAGTTAGAAAAATTGGGGTTTCACTCTAGTTTTTTTAAGTTGGCTTGAATCGTATTTAGTAAACAGACAATGTGAAGTGGCTTTTGATAACGTAAAATCTTTTTCTTATTTGGCAACTTCAGGTGTTCCGCAAGGAAGTATCCTAGGGCCAATTCTCTTCGTTTTATTTATTAATGATATTGCCTCCATTTTTTCTCATTGTCAATATTTGCTTTACGCTGATGATCTGAAGATTTTTCTAAAAATAAGTAATTTAAATGACATTGCACTTTTGCAGAATGATGTCGATAAGCTATATTATTGGTGCTGTAATAACGGTCTTTATTTAAATCTTAAAAAATGTGTTTTTATGACTTTCTCAAAATCTGTAACTTTCCGTCCGTCCGCCTATCATATTGCTCACTCTCCATTGGCATCCGTTGATCAATACAAGGATTTGGGTGTTGTTTTCGATAGTAAATTCTTTTTTATTCCTCATATTGATTATATTATACCCAAAGCATATGCCATGCTAGCATTCATCCGAAGAAACAGTGCTTGCTTTTCAGATACTTTGAAAACTTTGTTTAATTCACTCGTGCGATCCAAATTAGAATATGCAGCAATAATATGGAATCCATTTTATGAGTCTCACAAAATTCGACTGGAACGAATTCAGGAATCGTTCACAAGGATTCCTTGCGTTCTTTTTATACTTCTGGCTCCCTCATATAATACCCGATGTCTTTTGATAGGATTGAAAACTTTGGAGAGTAGAAGAAGTGTTTTGTCCTTGATGTTTGTCGTTGATATTATCAATGGTTTGGTGGATTGCCCTGCACTTTTGGGAAAAATTGATTTCATTGCGCCTTCTAGGATATTAAGAAACTTTGATCCTTTTTACTTGGAAACGCATCGTTCAAATTATGCTGCTGATGCACCAATCAATCGAGCTTTAGTATTGTTTAATTCCATAAATTCTATTCATGATTTAGATTTTTCTGTCTCAAAAAATTATACGTATATGAGATCAATTTTAAATTCAGTTGTTTAAACTTAAAATTACTATATGTAAGGCTTTTTATATCTTTTAGTCTGTAAGTAATATTGTTGCATAGACTAATTAGTTTAAATAAATAAATAAATAAAATAAAATAAAAAAAAACGGGTTAAAAAATGGTTAAAAACGGGTTAAGTTGACTAAATTTGCAGCAAAAGAATAGATCCAGAGAGTTTGATGGAAAGAAAAAGGATTTTAGAATTTTGAGCATCCTTTATATGGTGGCGGCCCCAGTGTGCGACGTCTTTTTAAAAATTCCGGAAATTTCTTGACTTGTACCGACAACATCCTTTTAGGATCTGACAATCCTAGCTGGAGTTGCTGTAATAACTAGTTTGTGTATTTAAATTTATTTGAATTTGAAAAACTTCATGTCGGAAATCCAAAAGTCAAACTTAATTATGAATTAAAAAAATTAATTTAATTCCACTTTCTAATATTTTTAATTATTTCATGATAAATGGCAAAAGTTTGTGGTCGAGATCTCGACCGCTGGTACGAGTTCGGTTAAAGTAAATTTTTTACAAAATTTATATACTTTATGTAAACATGTCAGGTTTTTTGTAAAGTGTTCGTAATTTTATATTGTTTTTTGACATACTCAGCCTAAAATCCTTACCAAATTTGGAATATGCTCTGTCGAATGTAGCAACAAGTTCTGGCAACAACTGCCTCAAGTTTGTTCAAGATCGAAACTTTGCAGGCAACCCTGGACGAACTTTGTTGCTTTTTTTTCGAATAAAGCTTCAGTTTCAAATGTATACCTACCGAAATTGGTAACGCAAAATTAGCTTGACTTGTGAACATTAGCTAACAAAAGGGCAGAGAGGGGAATGCTGCTAATGAACTGATTGACTGCTATAGTCATAGTATCGGTCTGAATGATTAGGGGACTGATGGATGATGAAGGTAGTGCAGCGTTGCGGTTGCACAAAACTCAATAACACGCGCTGATTGTATACAAAATAGGCACACACGGATCTTATGCTCCTTTTAGTGCACTTTGTACGCTATGGTTGGTGTTATGTGTGTTGAACACACAAGTGCTGCCACTATTTGAGAACTACACATCTATGTTAAAGGGTAGTAGCGGTCTCAGCTAACTTGCATGCTTAGCACGAATAAAACTTGCTTCTTTTCATTTCAGCATTTGCTGTACAAACTTTTATGCATTACGACTAAAAATAGTCGTGGAACAAAGCGGAAGTGTGAAAACACGTGTTTTCATATTTTTATTGAATTTCATGGACTTGTTTTGAAAACAGAAAATAGTGCTAGCATCTTATATAGATGGCGGTACGTCTTGCCACATGCGTCCGTTCACGATGACTTGCATCATTTTTTTGTCTGGTAAAAGTCCAATTGCAAACGGTATACGACAAGGGCGCAAACAGACAAGCAGTTTTGGGGGATTTTAAGTTTTTATTTATAGAATTATTAAAATTTTAATTATTTTAATCTATAGAGCACAATGTCTATTTTTCTTTTATTTTGAACCATTGAATTTGAACTGTACTCAATATTCACTTCTACATCCCTGTGCAAATGAAGCAAAGCTAGACCATTGAGCTGCCATTCTCCTACAGTTTTTCTTCTTAGGTATGTTTTGGGACGTATATGAATGTTCCACAGACACTGGTTAAATTGCATATATCTGAAGAAATCGTACCTACCACGTCAAATTATCAAATGTGAAAAATTCGGCTTTTTAGATTCGATAAAGTTAACTGATAATTGTTAATACCATCTGAAAGAAGATTAAAAAACGTATAGAAAAAAATTACAAACCTTGCCATTTTAGAAATAGGCTAGTTTTGGGTTCACCATTACCACATAGGGGTTTTTTTGCTCATCTGAAAAGTACTTATTTTCACATTCGATAGTTTGACGTGAGAGGGACGAAATCGACTGATTGTTACAAATATTCTTTCATCGCAAAAATTGAGAGATATTCGATAAATACTTTTGGGCGATTTGTCTGAATTTTAGAACATGATCTTTTCATTTTAAATATAAGCGTATACATCGAAATTCATAACGATAGCCCTAACATTAATACTGTAATCGTCATCACACCTAGACATATAGGCGGACATGGCTAAATCTACTTGGGTGGTCTAGCTGATCAAGAATATAAGTACAGTGGCCACAAGAGATAAGGCCGATATGATTAGCTACTTTTAAGCAATTGATTAAAAGATTTTCCAGATTTTGGTTACATTTTTTTCTCTAGCATTATTTTTTGGAGAAAAAGTGAAATAATTGAAAATGTCATAAAGCCCAAATTTTAGTCATATTATCCAAAAATGACTCGGAATGTCATAACGTCCAAGCATCCGGTATTTTAAATTGGGAAGGAGCTTGCAGAAAGAACAAGTTTGGAAACGCTGATCTTATAACAGCGTAATAAAACCAATTAAAATTTCGCAACATTTTGATAAACAAAAATTCGGGCATTTTTTCATATATTAATTTGGTAAAAATACCCGATTTTTTCGGGCCTAAGTTTCAAGCTTAGATATTTTTCGGGTCTCTCTTCCTTTTTAAATATTTGGAGCCTTTGCCCGAAATTTCTTGGCACATATAACCAATAAAATTACAAAATCGCCAGAAATTTTAGGAATTTTTTCCTGGGATCTAATGCCGGGTATAACTAGTTATCTATAAATTCAAAGTTTTATTTTGCTTATAATATACCCCATGGGTGTGGCGTATATATCCCATGGATGGGGCGGTTTTGCCAGTTTGACTTTTATTGCAAATTAAAAAAAAAAAACAAAAAAACTACTAGCTGCTAAAGACTAAAATATAAAAGTTTATAAAAATTAGCTTCAGACTGAAAAAGATTTTTTGATAAAATTGGTTCGGTAAATTTTCACCGCCCATAAATTAATAAAAATAATATATTTCAGACAAGTTTGGTCGTAAAGAATTAAATTTGCTAGTTTAGTTTGTATGAACTATCGGTAGCTGTACTAAACATGATTTTCCACGCCCCCTTTTACCGCCGACAAAACAATGAAAATCAGGTACCGCAAATAACGGTTATCGCTGTCAATCAATCATTTTATAGCAACTATTTTTTGATCTATATTTTTTCGATCAGAAATAAAAGTTATTTTTTAATCGTTATTTTTTCGATCAGAGATAAAAATCATTTTGTTATCGTTTTTTTTCGAACAGATATAAAAGTCATTTTTGATCGTTATTTTTTCGATCAGAAAAAAGTTATTTTTTCCGAAATAAAAATCCTTTTGTGATCGTTATTTTTTCGGTCAGAAATAAAATAAATTATTTTTTGATTTAAATAATATCGATTAGAATTTAAATCAAATCAACATTTACGCATGTTATTGGGTTCAAATTATAACGTTATTGAGCATATAAAAAATAAAATTCATACTTACCACCCTTCAAACCCACGTTTACGATCATACAAACAAGTTGTCTTGGACAAGGATTTTATTTACGATTTTGACAAAGATAAAGACAAGATTTTTGACATGGATTTGGAAAAGTATTTATTATTTGGAACAAGGATTTGGGCATGGATTTGGACAAGGACTTGCGCAAGGATTTGAATAAGGACCAGACCATGGTTTTAAATAAGGAAAATGTGGAAAATAGTAGTAGTAATCGAAATCGGTAGTATTAAACAGTAGTAGATATGGAAGTAGATAGAGGTTTGCTGATTTACAATATGATGAATTTGGAAAACTTTTTTGACACTAGGGTGAACCCTAAAAACTTTTTTGCTTACTACATATTTCACATGTCAGTATTAGACAGTCACTGATTTCGAATTTGATGTTAGAATTTCAAAAAATTTTATTGTAGGTTTTAAAAAAAATTTTTTGATGCTAGGGTGGATCCTAAAAATGTTTTTTTATTACCGAAAAAATAACGATCACAAAAGGACTTTTATTTCTAATCGAAAAAAATAACGATTATTTCTGATTGCAAAAATAACTATCAAAAATAATTTTTATTTCTGATCGAAAAAATGATTAAAAAATAATTTTTTTTCTGATCGGAAAAATAACGATCAAAACATGACTATTATTTCTGATCGAAAAAATAACGATTACAAAATGACTTTTATTTGTGATCGAAAAAATAACGATTTAAAAATAACTTTTATTTCTGATCGAAAAAATAGCGATCAAGAAATAATTGTTATATATGATCGAAAAAAAAAATCGATCAAAAATAATTGGTTTAAGGTGATTTTTATCTTAAAATGTCAAAAACTGGATCTCTAACTCCTTAGCATCATATTGCTACTTTTAAAATTATTTTACAATAACTTTTTATACCTGATCTCTTGGTCTGAAAATTCAAAAAATAATCGTTATTTTTCATCCCTGATGAAAATGCTATATTTCAAACGGTTTTAGTGCTATTAAACTTAAATTTTGTAATTTAGTTCGTATGATTATTGTCGGTAACTGAAGTACAAATGGGCGTGGTTAAACTATAGATACGCCCATCAGATATCAGATCAGATATAAAATTTTTGCTGCAGGTTTTATTCGAGTACGGTCTAGTTAAGGAAAAAGTGCCACACCCCTTTTTCTAAAAATTGAGCGTATCTATGGTTTTTATATATACCGCTATACCCCAACGCGTACTGCGTAAGGGGTATACTAACTTTGTCATTCCGTTTGTAACACCAATATGAAGGCGTGGCAGGTATAGAAAAATTTATATATTTTTGATCAGCATCACGTCCCGAGATGATTTCCGTGTGTCCGTCTGTCTGTCCGTTTAAAGCTATCGCGATGATATTCAAAATATAAGTTTATTTTTAAAAAATTAAGATCAAGTTCGAAAATGGGCCAAATCAGAGGAAAACCACGCCTACCTCCCATACAAAGTGACTTTATTTTCAACGTAAAATGTCTTCAAATTCCACAAAAATTAAAGAAATGCCTTGAAATTTGGCACGTTAGCTTTGATCTTTAATTTCAATCCTGGCTATGGAGTTGGGAAAAATCGAACGAAAGTGACTTTATTTTAAACGTAAAATATCTTAAAAATCCACACAAATTAAAGAAATGTCTTCAAATTTTGCACATTAGCTTTGATATATAATATAAACCATCTCTATGATATTTGGTAAAATCGGATCAAAACCACGCCAACCTCCCATACAAAGTTACGTCATCAAAATAGGAAAACTTTCGTTAATATATAAAACTGAATGTCATCGTGTATGTCATGGCTAAAGACTTCGAATATACCTCAATATGGCCGCCGGGGGGTATTTTAGCTTCGGTACCCTGCCGAAGCTCCATCCTTACTAGTTAAGTTTTCACTTCGGTTGGCAATGCTCCCACTGCCTCCTTTTTTTTTTGGGTGTAAGGTTCATCGGTCGTTAATTCCGGAAGCCAAAGGTTCTATGGGTTGACAAATGTATTAGAAATTCGTTCATAAGGTTTACTTACTTATTATTGAGGATGAAATCTTCAAGTAGTCTGTAGTCTTCAAGTAGTTGAGCTCCAGCAATTAAAGTCGCCTAGAATTATGACATGTGTATTAATGTTATTATTAAGTTGAATGTGTCAGACGTTGTAATTATTTGTCCAGGTGAAGTGTAGATTGTGAAAAAAGTAAATGAATTCCGTTTATTCAAGCTCAAGCTTTAAGTATTTAAAATAGAACAATTTGGTTACTTTTTCGCAGTGCATTCTCCAGAACTCTTTCTTTTTAAAAATGTAATATTTCCTTTAATTTGCTAACCTTATCAACACGTATTACAAGAGTAACGATTTTTTTCAAATCAAACAAGTTCATAGGTATATCTAAAGAAAGGTTTTTTTTTATAAGGATTTTTAAAGGTTAAAGCATTTTTTATTTTAACATGCTCTCAGAAATCTGCTAGTGGTGAATATGGCATGTGCTAGGATATGCTTAGTAAAAAGGATGATCAGACGCTAGGTTTTTCCTTAAGAAAAATTAACGCATCTAGATAAATTAATGACAATTTTTTTTGCGGTTTTGGTTTTGATTGTGTTTGTAATATCTTTCTCTTTTTTTAAATTTTTGAAATATATTCATTTTAAGTCACGACATTCCGATGATGTCGATTCCAGTGTGCGGCATGCGTTCATTGTGAGTGCATAACCATTTTCCTCTCCACTTCTGTCTGTGCTCCACATCAGATGCCTACTCTGATGGTGCTTCTTAGATTAGTGCCGCAGTTGGCCGAAATTCAAGCTTAGGAATTGCTAATCGAGAATCGGGGACTTGTTATTCCGGTTCTATTATCGTCGTTCGTTTCTGTACGTCTTCCTTTTTATGTTGTGAATGTTGTTGTTGTAGAAACTCCTTCCTCGAAATCTGACATCTCAGTCGCGTCATATAAATACACACACATACACAAACAAACACACACACACTTGAATGTAAATACTTTATTTTTTAAGGTTTTTTATATTCTGTTAATGTTGCGCTAGCTTGCGTTGCAGCGCTGCAAAGCATAAAAATATCGCGCTACAGCAGCCTAAAAGATCTCCCAGCTGCGCCGTACTGTGAGTGACTCCAGCCCTCTTGCGAACCGCGTGGACGCGCTCTTACTTCGCTCGATTATTATAGCGTTGCAGCACATCGCGTTTCTTGTCTCAATTAACATGATGACTTATTTTGTGGATTCACTCTGCTTGGATGCTGTTCACAGTACAACCAAAACGGCTCAATAATAGTTCGTGTGTTTTTGTGTCTTGATCTGGCAGCAAGCAGTTTCGTTAAAGCTGCCCTCTTTTATTTTCTTCTCCATTTTTATGTACTTCGCAATTAAATGCTTTGTGGTTTCGAAAAACATTTTGATTTTCTGTCTCAGCAGCTATACATCGTGATACATACTCAGGTTGGTTGTAGGTTCTCGGGGTGGCAATACTCGAAAAACATATATTTTTTGACCAATTATTTTTTGTACTCTTTTCAGATGATTAAATATAACACGTATACAAAAAAATAAAATAAAACGTTCCAAGATTCAAACTGTGTGGTCAAAAGAAAGTTAGCAGTTAATATTCAGTATAGAAAATCTTCTTTAAAAAATAAACTTTTGACCTTTAACGTGTTGCGCAGAGCCAAATTATTATTCTTTCGATGTTGTTTCTTTTGGAGTTTGTTATAAATTTCTACCGAAGTCCATAGCTAAGCCAAACATTTTTTATTTTGCTCGTGAACCATCCTTTGAGATTTAGAAAAAGATAGAACGCCGAGAAAAAAAGCAATAATAAAACCACCTAAGTGGCTTGGGTGGAGAGAATTGTATGGGAATTATAAGCTTATGCTTATTCACCGAAGTAATTTATTGTATAATACATTGCTTTGAAAGCACATACTTCGATACCATGCCAAAAAAAAAAAAAAAACAATAATTTGATTCACCTAAGCCATGTATATAATATATATTTACCAATATTGTAGGCAAACCATCGAAAATTCAGCATATTATTAAAATGGTATGGAAATAATTTATCATCGACGCCATTTGCTTTATTATACATAGAGTCTTTATGATTTATGATATACACGACAAGCCGAGAGAATATTTTTTTGATTCTTCATAAAAAAACTTAGAAACTGTGCAAAAAAATTGTGCAATTATGTTGAATAACCCCGTCTAATTACCTGGAGTTTGAGTATTTAATCGAAAAAATCCCCAAAAATCCAAAAATGCAAAATTTCAAAAAAACAATAGCATGGATTGCTTAACTCCTTAAGTCCTGACTGGACGCATATTTTAAAATTTTTTCAGTCCCAATAATTTTCACAAAAACAAGGTCAGAAATATTCCGGACCCATTGTATCCGACGTAAAATTGACTGAACTTTCTGGTTCTTGCATTAGTTTTATCGAAAAATGCGACGCAAAGAGGTTATGTTTAATTTTTTAACAAAAAACGTGATTTTTTTAAAGACACTTTTTTTCCAATCAAGGTCTTCACATCGAATTCGACTCCGGATCTGCTGAACTTATACTGATATGAACTGAAAAATATCGCATCCATGAACTCTAAAGTTAGGCTTCTATATATTTCAAAATTCAAAATGGCCGATCCAAGATGGCGACCAATATTATGAAAAAAAGATGATTTTTTTGTGAAAATTCATGTGTGGGAGTTTTTTGGGTCGCTGAACCTATATATTTGATCAAAATTTTTGCGAATCACTGACTACGAATCTGAATGTACTGCTTACATTTCTGAAAAGATTTTTTTATGACTACCAAATCCAAGTGCTGCAATTTTATAGTTTTACATAGCAAAAAATTTTTGCATTTGGGTCGCCATATTGAACTTACTTACTTACTTAGGTGGCCGTAACAACTCGTGTCCGGGTTTTGGCCGACCTCCTCAGCTCTCACCAAGTGCGGTTAGGGCTTGCTCGGCCTGGTCCATCCATCGGAGGCATGGTCTCCCTCGTCGTCGTTGACCAGCGACCCTCGCCTCGAGCACCTTTTAAAACTACCCATGCCTCAGCGCCATAAAGCAGCACAGGTAGAACGAGCGTCTTGTAGAGTGTTAGTTTTGTCGATCGTGAGAGAGCTCTGGAACTTAGTTGCTTACTGAGTCCGTAGTAGCATCTATTAGCAATTATTGTTCTTCGCTTTATCTCCAGGCAGACTTCGTTGTTGTTATTAATGGCGGTGCCAAGGTATACAAACTCCTTGACTACTTCAAAGTTATTGCTGCCGGATGAAGCATGGGAGTCTAGACGCCGCGCACCCTTGCTTGTAGACAGCATATACTATGTTTTATCCTCATTTATCGACAACGCCATATTGAACACCGCCATTTTTATATATGTATATAAACGCTTGCGATGCTAAAAAGCTTTTAGTTTGCTGGCAGACTCCAATCAGTTAGGGTAGCGTCGCTTTGTCCGCCTGATACACACAGAAAATAAGAAGTTATATTAGTTTATATTTGATATTTCAAAAACGCAGTGCTACTACATATAAACCATTATATAAATCAAGAATCGTTTTAAGAATATTTGTCAGTAACTGTTTGTGTTGTTATTATTTATTTTTTTATTGGCCAAACAAGGCAAGGCAATTTAATTATACTAACGGGGATAAACTTATTGTTTTTTTTTCCTTCTCCCCTTCTCCCCTTCTCCCCTTTTCCTTGTTTTTTTTTTTTTTTTTTTTGTTTGATGCTCAAGTGGACATACTCCGCCCACCGGATTGACATGATTCCAAAAAGCATGTCAAAAAGAAAAGAAGAGGAGGAAAACAAGTGGGACATATCTAAGATACGATATATAAATGGGAGAGAGATTTAAGAAGGGACTAGGGAATTGGAAAGGATCCGCTTAAATGTGAGCTTATACATGGAAATGAAGTAGCACTTATGGGCTCATTGTGTCCATAGACAGTGTGGTGTTGGTATTCCTTTAAGAGGCGTAAAAGCCCGGTTCGTCTTACTGGGTCGTTAAATAAGAACTTATTGGAAAAGTATTCGATGTCTATAGCACCAGTTATTATATCAAAGGCAAAACATGAACTCAGTAACGTTCTTCTTGACGATAGTGGCATCGGATTAAGAAGGGAAAGTCTTCGTTCGTACGCTGGTAAGTTTAAAAAATCGCGTGGGTCAAATGTATCTTTCAGCGCAAAAAACAAGAGTTGCTTCTGTATTGAATCAAATCTTTCACTGTGTGTCTCAAAAGCTGGATTCCAAATTAGAGAAGCATCGCGAGAAGCTGATAACATAGCATTTATTAGTGTTAAGATAGAGTTTATTGTGATTGTACCATTGCTCGAGGGAGATGAATTTTGATTGCAAGAAAATTGAATCTTCTTCAGACTTAACCATATAGTAAATTTTTAGGTCATCAGCATACATAAGATGCGGAAAGTTCCCCAATACTACAGATAGGTCAGAGATGAAGATGTTGAAAAGAAGTGGGCCAAGGTGACTGCCCATTAGTACGTATGTATACGTATCTATGAAATATTTGCATATATATATTTCTTTCGTTTTTGTAGTTTGTTATTGTTGTTGTTTGAATGCCATAGAATCCCTGGTTCGAATCCCACCTGACACAGAAAGTTTTTTCAATTGAATTAATTTTTTTGTTCGGCCGTCACCTCTCTGCAGACAATGGCAAGCCTCAGAGAGTAAAAACTGCCATGAAAAGCTTCTTGAGAACATAAGCCGTTTGTGTTCAAACATTTTCACAACGCACACAACACAGTTGACCATAAGAAGCTCGATCAAAGTCCTTCCAAGGGCAGAAATGGCCATTTCGTTTTTTTTGTTTTTTGTTATTGTTTTTGTTAATCTTCAGCAAGTTAATGCAATAAACAATACATAAATAATTCAAAAAATAATATAACTACTATGCATTAATGAACTTATTTTATATATACTATGTATTACATATTTAAAATATATCATATTTTGTTTGTTCAAATTTAAATTTTCAACTAAATTTAAAATATGTGATATAAAGTTCTTTGCTGCAGGAGAAAATTTAAAAATTAATATTATTCCGAAATATTTATTTCAACCGGCATAAAAACTATCAAGAACGTTAAATTCATCAATTCTGTCAAATCTAAACTAACCTAAACAAAAAATACTACATCATATATCAAAACGATACTATCGAAACTATGTCTTTTTTTTTAGTTTGATATTTTGATTACTTGTCCGTTTAATCTTTTTTCAATCTTTTTCAATTTCGTTTTCCTTCTAATTTTGTGGCGGCCGTGGCGTAGTGGGTAGAGTGTGTGACTCTTACGCCAGGGAGCCCAGGTTTGAATCCTCCATCCGACACAGAAAGTTTTTTCAATTGAATTAATTTTTCTGTTCGGCCGTCACCTCTCTGCAGACAATGGCAAACCTCAGAGAGTAAAAACTGCCATGAAAAGCTTCTTGAGAACATAAGCCGTTCGGAGTCGGCGTTAAACATGTAGGTCCAGTTCTTGATCATTTGTGTGCAAACATTTCACATCACACACAACACAATTGATCATAAGAAGCTCGGTCAAAGTCCTTTCAAGGGCTGAAATGGCCATTTCGTTTTTTTTTTCTAGTTTTTATAATTTAAAAAAAAAGCCTTAACGAATTTGCTTATTTCGCAAAAAATATTTGTTGGAAAAATATTCAAAACCAAAAATGGCTTTTCTAATGTTCTTTCATATGGTACGGATCGTAAAATACTACTACTACCAACTATCCTAAAAATTTAATTTTTTTGTTTACTTTTATTCTTTTTGTATTTTTGTAATGTTGTTTGCATAAAAAGTAATGGTGTAGTGAAAGAATCATGACAAAATCTCAATTCTTTTGTGAGTTCTACTCTCAAATACATTTTTAAGCACTACCACTGCAACAACAGCGCCAGCTACCGGGTCAAACCTAAGCCATCTACAGACCCAGCCGCACACACACACTAAATTTTATCAAAATAGGTCCAGCCGTTTAGGAGGAGTTAAGTGACAAAGCCATGTACAGAAGAATTTTATATATAAAGATATCATACATGGACATTTTCCAATACCATTAAATTTCCATTACCACTATCCACCTAGTGGTAATACAAATTAATATTTCATTACCATTAATATGTAATTACCAGTAATATGTAATGTAATGTGTAATGGTACTGGAAGAAATATTTGCATTACCGCTAAAATTTAGTAGCAATGAAACATTTTAATGGTAATGGAAAAAATTTGCATTACCATTAAATTTTTAATGGTAATGAAAAATATGTGCATTACCATTAAAATTTAGTGGTAATGAACAATTTTTATGGGAAAGTCATTTTTTTCATTACCATTCAAAATGGTTTTGCAATTTTTTTTAAATTGCCATTACATATTAAGGGTAGTGCAATTTTTTCCGCCATTACCATTAAATATTAATGGTAATGGAAATTTAATCTGCATTACCGCTACGTAAATATTGTAATTGATATTTTTAGTGCACTAATAATTCAATGCATTCTGCACATCTATGAAAGATATATATATATGTATTTGTAACACAATTAGTTTGGCTAGGTAATCGGTAATTGACTCTGTAATTGGTTGATAATCGCTTTGGTAATTGGTAATCGCTTCGGTAATCGGTTCGTAATTGCTTTTGTTATCGGTAATCGATTGGTTATCGCTTGAGCAATGGGTTGGTAATCGTTTCGGTAATTGGTAAACGGTTGGTAATCGCTTCGATAAACGGTAATGCGTTGGTTATGGCTTCGGTAATTGGTAATCGGTTGGTTATCGCTTCGGTCTTACTAGGTAGTCCCTAAAAACGAATGCTGTACAGCAATAATTTCTGTTACGCTAACAGCGTGATGATAACTCGAATCTATAGTTTTGCTCTCTACCAAAAAGTGCTCAACGCGCCGAAAGAAGTTTTCACTTCAAAAAATAAAACAGAGCGATAAGTTTAAATTCGGAGAAATTCCAACAACGTAAACTTTTAATTTCTAGTATTATCTTTGTGCATGCGACTTCTTTCAGCGTTGGGTTTTTTTTTTATATGGTTAGTTTTTTTCGAAATCGAGTTTTGAAACCAACCGAGTTTATTATTTCTTGCTCTTTTCTACTATCAGGTTTTATTTCGATCGACCTAATACCTAACCTTACATTTAATATGTCTATACGATATTATATAAGCACTGTGCAGAGTAAATAAATTAAACAAAATTTTAAATCAATTGAAAACATCTTAAGTTGGGGGAAAAAGAAGAGTTGCGATATTAAATGAAGACGTTTAATATAAATTGCATTCTCTCCAGCCTTGATGCTCAATCGGTACGTTCGGTGCATTCTTGCAGGGACAGGATCAGACAAACTCTTGATGGGTTGCCACTTGCTTTCGCCACTGCTTCCCCCGACACAAGCACATCGTTGTTGTTGTTGTTGTTGTTGTTGTGGAGGCCTCTCAACGTAGGTTGAATGTGGCTGAGTCGTGCCTTCACAGCAGCTGCCGTGGAGCAAAGCACTGTGATGCGGTTGGCCTTATAAATAATAATGTCTTCATCAGCAATATTGAGCACAAACAGCAAGCAATGCCTGTTGCTGTTGTTGCTGTTGTTGCTGATGGTTTTCATTACTCGTCTTTATCTGGTTCTGATTCTTGGAGTTGTTTTTTATATTTTTGTTGCTCTTGTTGTACGATAGTGTTGAGTGTCCAGAGCATTAAAACCGGATTTCTATCAGGCTTGCTGCTATCAAATTGTATTATTTGGTCCGTTTTTTAGCCGGCAGCATGGTTATTTTATTGTTTCAACAAAAAAAAATCTGCAGTTTTCTACTGGCAACATATGCAAGTTATAAGAAACATAAAAGTGCTGTCGCACCAAAATATGGCGTTCCTTTGTATTTCATGTTTCTCAGAAGCAATTGTTTATTATTTCTTTTAAGGTATTTTTTTTTTAATTTTTTTATTTAATTTTTTTATTTTCTTTTTATTGCTGCTACAGCATCGTGTGCTTTGCACTGCACCAAAATCGACAACATCTGCAGTAGCAACGATTTTATGCGATTTCTTTTTAAATTTAAAATAGCAACAAAGCACACGCGCGTGGAACAACTTGCTGCAAAAATTTTAACTGTTCCGTCAGAAAGAGAGTAGAATGCATGAATATTCAAAAATTTTAATAGAATAATTATTTATTAATTCTGAACTCTCCCGTTATAAAGATATTTTAAAAAATCGCACTATGTAAATACTCAACGCCGATATTAAAACAGTGGACTCAGCTCTAGTTTTTATTCAAAAATTTTATTTATTTATTTATAAAATTATGTTATAAAATTGTCTTTAAGCCCGGGAACGAAAATAGACGCCATATATAACAGAAAAGTTTCAAAAACTGTCGAAAATAGTTTATATCTGCCCCAACTGAACTTCTAGAGGGGCCAAACTAATGAGCTGGTTGTAATCTTTTTTGCCCCTGAACATTTCTTCTGAATTCACCTGCACCCATTCTGCCTCCCTTCTTTGGGTCCCCATACAAAAAACAGAAAACTGCAAAAACTGTAGAAAATAGTTTACATCTCTTGCAACTGGACTCCAAGAGGGTTCCAATATATGAGTTGGTTCTATTATTTTTTGACCCTCAACATTTTTTTTGAAGACACCTATCCCCCATCAGACGCCCTTCTCTGAGTCACTACCAAAACTGCAAAAACAGTCGAAAATAGTTTATATCTCCCGCAAATAGACTCCTAGAGGGGTTTAATATATGAGCTGGCCCTATTATTTTTTGCCCCTCAACATTTCTACTGTACACCCCTACCCCCTATCTGCTACCCTTCTTTTGGTCCCCATACAAAAAACAGGAAATCTGTCAAAACTCGAAAATAGTTTATATCTCCTGCAACTGGACTCCTAGAGGGGTTAAATATATTATAGGGGTCCTATTCGTTTTTGCTCCTCAACATTTATACCCAACACAACTATCCCCTATCTGCTACCCTTCTTTGGGTCACCATACAAAATCACAGAGAATGCAAAAACTATCGAAAATAGCTAATATCTCCCGCAAATGAACTCCTAATGTATACAGAGCAGGCCCGTAGCCAGGATTTACCTTAGGGGGGGGAGTTTTGATAAAAAAAAAATCTATAAGTAGATACCAGTAAAAAACTATAAGCAAGGTTAAGGAAAAATAAATAAGCTTGAAAGGTAAAAACAGGTAAGATTTCTTGCGGTTTCTTAAAATCAAAATTAAAATTAGCTATGAAAAATTGCAACTATTTTTATTAAGTTTACCTGTTGAAGTTTCACATAAACGGGAGAACAAAATATTTTAGTCTTTAGATTTGGTTTCTTTTTGGCCTTCTTACGCTTTTATTGATCCCCATCTTGTGTATAAGTATAGGGAACTGTGTGAACCCTAGTACGAGTTATCGTTAAAGGCTAAAATATTACTGTTCTGGAAAACGATTTCGACAGTTTAAATAATATTCAAAAGAAAATATTTTAAGATCTTTAAAAATTTAACAGTTTCATTTTCTCATGATTCAATTCCAAAGACAATTACTATATATAATATTTTTTTTTTAATAAAATTTTTTGAGCACTTCGATAAAAATCATATTTAAATTTCAGACTATTTTTCAAAAACCGTAATTCGAAAACTGGTTTTTGCACAGCACCAGTATCTTATACCCAATTTATTATATAAGATGGAAATAAGTTCATGTTAATATTAAAATAATTACTCAGCTAAATAAATTTTTATAAAAAGAATGAAACAGTAACTTTTTTGATATTTAAGAATTTCATCGGTCGTGGATTTGTATTTAAATTTTTTGCAAATTAAAAAAAACTGGAAACAAAATTTTTTCAACTTCCAAATTGTTTTTTAATTTTTTCATACAATAAAAATAATTTTAAAAATGCTAAAGCTTAAAAAACTGTAATTGTTAATTTTTTTTATGATAATTTGGTAAAATGATTAAAAAATCATCAAATTACTATAGAATTGGACTGTATAAAATGTTTTACAAAAATTTTTTCTATTGAGAATTTTTTTCGAAAAAAGGCATATTTAGATTTAAGGAGATTTTCCGAAGCCTGTTATTTGGAAAAGACTTCGCACAGGGCTAAATTTTTGTGCCAATTTGGAAATTTTAGATGTCTTATATATCAAGAAAACAAGAAAATAAAATAGTTAAACTTTTTAGTCATTCGCTTTACTTGGAATACCCCATAATGTGTTAAATTTCGTGGTTCATGTATTTTTAACACTTTTAAAAATGAAAAAACCCATTCAAATGAATGCTTTTTCAAAAGTTTTGGGTCCATTAAGCTTGCCGAGCAAACCATAGTTGATGACTTTGTCGAAATTCCGACTAATTCTTAACTAAAGTCTTAAAGAACAGTTTCCCTTTTTATACGAATTTATATAGAATTTCGTTCTGCGACTATTTGTAAAACATATTGAAATGCAAACAGATTAAAATTTCCTTTCTTTCGAACTGTCTGAACGAAATCGTAACTTTTTCGTAACATTTTCGTTAAGACTCGTTACGAAATCGTTACGACATTTTGTTACGAAGCCGTGTCAACCGCTTCATACGATATTCTTGACGATTTCGTAGCGAAATCGGATTCCGAAATCAGAAAGATTGCGAAATGTTTGTTACGATTTCGTCAAGAATATGCCGATATTTGCGTAACGAAATTGTTACAATTTCTTTAAGACAGCTCGAAATAGTTACGAATTAGTCAGACTTTCGACATAGTTTTCAACTATGGTTTACTGGGTAGATATGACATAAAAAATTTCAAATTAATTTTCTTCAATTTACAAAATTATATTAGTTCTAGGGATAATTTCATATATATATTTTACTGGATATCAGGCACTGTTTTCAGCATTTTAATATACGAACTCCTTGGAGATAAATTCCAATATAATGATTCTGACTTTTATAAGCAAAGTTAATCTTTCACTTGCCCAAAAAAATTTTTCAAAAATTAAGTGAAATTTTCAAGAAAATTAACATCATTTTCGAAGTTTATCTAAAAAAAAAACACATTTTGAATTTAATAGTCTCATTTGTGTTATTTCTTTATATATACTTTCTGGACCCTAAGGGGGGGATTTGAACACCTAAAATTCCCCCCTTGTCTACGGGCTTGATACAGAGTATAATATATAAATAAAATACAGAGAAAAAAACACCGAAAATCAAGTAAAAACAACCTCAAATTAAGATTTTTCATTTATGAAATCCAGCTAAATTTTTCTCATCTAAATTTAAAGTTGTTAGAACTAAATTGAAGTTTACTCTTTGAAGTAAATCTTGCTTAAACATTGAAAGCAATTGTTTCAAAATTGTGTCAAGTTAATTTAAGATTAAAACAATCTTACTTCAAACTTCAGATTTAAAATCAATGCAAAAAGCACTCTCATTTAAAATGTTAAAAATCTTAACCAAAACTTAAGAAAAAACAATTGTTTTTTATTTTATATTTCAATATATTTTATTTCAATTGCTTACCAAAATATATAAATACTATGTACATTTATTATATATTTTTTGGAGCAATTTTTTTTTTTTGAAGTAAGTGTATGTCATATTCGAATTCAATGCTAAATTCTAAACAGAAATGCTGTACAAACAATATCTCAAAAATTACGTTTGACCCCCTCCCTCCCAGAAAAGAAAAGAAAAATAAGCATATTAAATTTTTTTGGATCGAAGCTAATTTTTCATTTACAAAATTTTGTGTATTTATTTACATATTAGAAAAACTTTGCAAAAATTTTGATAATAGAAAATCATGTATGCATTGCAAACGAGGGATTATTTTCCTGGTTTTAACCGTCACCGCTATAATGCCTTCTCTGTTCTTTACAACAATACGTCGAACTTTTGGGGAAATATGGACAAACCCCTCGCATTCAGGGTTATTTCGAAGTTAACGGGCTTATTTATTTTTGCTAGGTTTTGTAATCTGGATATATCCAACATGTGAAAAACAACCTTTGCATGTAATATAATCCCAAGGATTGGACTCTATGGTCATCCAAAGTTGAGCTTCTAAAACCTTTTTTTCTACAATATAGTTTACACTGCTGTCTACGAATGATTATTTTTATTATTATTATTATTATTATTATTATTATTATTATTATTATTATTATTATTATTATTATTATTATTATTATTATTATTATTATTATTATTATTATTATTATTATTATTATTATTATTATTATTATTATTATTATTATTATTATTATTATTATTATTATTATTATTATTATTATTATTATTATTATTATTATTATTATTATTATTATTATTATTATTATTATTATTATTATTATTATTATTATTATTATTATTATTATTATTATTATTATTATTATTATTATTATTATTATTATTATTATTATTATTATTATTATTATTATTATTATTATTATTATTATTATTATTATTATTATTATTATTATTATTATTATTATTATTATTATTATTATTATTATTATTTATTTGAATGCTAAGCACTTATGGCTTTTTACCAATAAAAATTACACAAAATTTATACAATTTATTTATGTAAAATTAAATTTTTATAAAAATGTAAAACTGACAGGCATTCAGGTCTAAACAGTTGTAATCCGGATTGCTTCATAGTAGTAAAAAGAATGATTGATTAGAGCGGTGCTCTCATACAGCTAATCTATCAAATTCATATTTAATAAAAAGTTAAACTTAATACCTTTCCAACAAAATCAATTTTACGTAATTCCAATGAAAAACGTGATTTTTACAGCGGTTTTAACAAAATGTGTTTATAGCATAAAATACGATTTTTGAAAGTAAATAAGAGTTAAGTTAATACATAATTTTAGAAAATTTTAAGCCAAAAAAATCATTTTAGCATATTTGATTATGCATTCCGTGAAAAATAAAAAGTTATAATCAAAAAACATGTTTTTTTACCAAAAAGGACATTCAGGAGTATCAAAAACGCTCCGTGGAATTTTCTCCGATTTGAAAAAAATGTATGCAGAAATCGTTTTTATGAGTTCCTCTAACTTTTGAGACGGTGAACGGCTAAATTTTTTTCTCCATACAAAACGATCCGGCCTAATGAATAACTTCAAATATTTAGGGCATATGTTATCTGGGTGGTGTGTTAAGATAAAAAGTTGAGGGGAAAAAATAATATAACCTGCTTATATATCTATTTAACTCCTCTAGAAACCCAGTTGCTGGAGATATAAATTATTTTCGACAGTTTTTGTGTTTTTTGTATGGAGACCCAAAGTGTTTAACTGTCCACTGTAAGTCAAATTGTAAGTCAAACACGTGTTTCGGTCTCTCCCTAAAAATATGGCGGATGGGGGGAAGATAGGCCCCCTATTTGTGTGTCTCAAATATGCTTACTCCCTTAGTAATCCCAAAAAATGGTTAGATTTTACCTATTTTGCTTCGCCTTCGAGATATGGAACAACATAAAATCGAAAGATATCGAAAAATCCTCAGAAAATCCCCGAAAAAATAGAAAAAGTGCCATATCTCGAAGTGGAAGCAGAATAGGTAAAAATCAGCCATTTTTTAAGTCACAATTTTTGGTTGCAGCAATTTAAGCCCTGAATTTAATTTTTTTTTTTGCAAGTTATATAACATATAGTAGAAAATTTTAGAAAAAAAAAAATCAAAATTTGTCGTTCGGACATGTAATAAAACAACTATATCTTCAAAACCATTAGTCGTATAAAAAAAATTACAGGTGCGTCGTTAGACACTCAAGAGAAGCGAAGCTTTTTCGCATTTCCATAGGTTTGATAGTTGGTTGGTTTTTTCTTTTTAATAAATAAACTTTTAAATTAAAAAATTTAGAATAATATAAAGACAATTAAAAAACACACGTTAAATTCACACCAGTAAATTTTATTGCATTACGTTATTGCCATACTGAAATTGATGGTTTCTTTTTTGATTGCGACCATCACAATAAGAAAATTGAATATCAAATAATAAAAAGTTAAATATTAAAGTTTCTTAAAAGTAAAACAAAATTTTAAACAAAATGTTAATATGAATATAAAAAGAAACGAATGAGAATTTATTGAAAATCGTTGCTATTTTTAGTAAATTTTTTAATTAATGATATCAATGATATCAATCATAAAGAATGAGCGCCACAGGCGAAAATTTTTTATTAAAAATCGCCGCGATTTATGAATGTACAAATTTTGTTATAAGTTAACTTCAACCTATGAGCGTTAGAGATGATATATTTTTCACAATCATTTTAAACTGTTTTTTCCCTATAAATTTGATAATGTTAAAATTTTGTGAAATATGCTTTCACGCACTTATAAATGTGCACTGAACGTTGAAATTTTCACGATTTTAATCTCCTAAACCATTCGAGGTCAACAAAATGTTAATAAAAAATTTAAATAAAAATAAAAAATATTTATGCGTGGGCCATAAGGTGAAATTATGCCATCGTCTGTAGGTTTTTCATTAACATTAGGTTTTGAGGTACATTCTTTTTTAATAAAAACTTCGGATGTCAGAAGCTGCGTACATCTTCATTATTTTTTATTTATTTACATGAGTCAAGTTAACTTAGTAGTTTGAAACGAAGTTGCTTGCTAGTTTATTCAAGTCACAAACCATAATACTGTAAAGTTCCCTTCATATTGAAGGCATGCATGCATCAAAGCATCTGACGTTTCTGTTAAGCACACGTAAGCTGCAAAAAAGTGTGAATCATGCACGCATTAAGCATGATCGCATGAAGTAAGCTTTGATGCATGCATGGACTTAAAAAGTGAAAGCTTTTGAGAGAGCTTACCCACATTTTTTTAAGTGTTTTTCGTACTATTTTAGTTAAAATTGCTATAGACATATATTATTTATATTTGATATTGATATTATATTTGATATTGATATGACATATATTACATATATATATTTGAATTTGTGTATCGGACTTTGGGAAATCATTGCTGCGACTGAATTTATCGTTTTTGTAGGGAGCTGAAACGGCTTTTAAGGCTTATTTTGCCATACAAAAAGTTCTCCAAGGGGGCAGAGAGCCTAAATCTCTTTTAGACCGTATGAAGATACGACACTGATAATGTGTATATATAAATCTATATATTTATTCCTGTAAGGGTCCCCTTATTCCAGCAAATCCACAAATGCTACACAACACTTGATATATGATTAGAAAGGTGTAGGTAAGCAGAAAATTATTAGATTTTTCTCACAGTCACAGCGCTTAGTAGATATGAGCGTTTAAATTTGAAAAAATGGTAAAAAGACTTAAGACACGAAATCGCTTGAATGTGAATGAGAAAATGTGATTTCCAAAGCAAAATAGGGAAGTACACCCGATTTTCGGGGCTTTATCACTAGTATATTTATATTAAGGTGAGTCAAAAAAAAAACACTTTTTTCGACACTCATATTCTGGGAGCTGAATTCAAGTAGATCTTAAATCCAAAAGGATATCGAAATCGGTGAAACCGTCTGCCAGCGATTTTGATTAAAAAAAAACACTTTTTTATAAATTTGAAATAACTACCCAAAAATAGGGTGCAAATGAAAGGTATCTAAGACCCCAAAAGTTCTGAATAGGAAGATTGTTAGATTTGAGAATTTTTTTAGTGCAATAGTGTTCAGAATTATGTCCAATTTTTTGGTATTTTTCACAAAAAGCGCTATAAATCTATTTTTAGGTAAATTTTAGAAAATTTAGTATTGTTCAATAACACTTGATGTAATATTGATGTAAATAAAAAAAACAAAAATTGAAAATAGTGGAATCACGAAGAGATTTCTTAAATTCAATTCAGAGACTTTCCAATGAGAATTTATTAAAGAAATAAATTGCATTATTTTGAATTTTTTTATATCAATAGATTACATCAAGTCTTTATTAACGATACTAAATTTTATAAAATTTACAGAAAATTAGCACATTTATAGCGATTTTTGTGAAAAATACCCAAAATTTTCACCGAATTCTGAACACTATTGCACTAAAAAAACTCTCGAATCTAACACTTATCGTATTTACAATTTTGGGGTCCAAGATACCTTTCGTTTGCACTCTACTTTTGAGTAGTTATTTCAGATTGATAAGAAATTACGCCGAAAAAACCGTTGATTTTTTGGCGAAAAGGGTTTTTTTAAATCAAAACCGCTGGCAGACGACCAAACCGATTTCGATATCCTTTTAGATTTAAGATCGTCTTGAATCCAGAATTCAGAATATGAGTGTCAAAAAAAATTTTTTTACTCCTGAACAAAACGATACACCTTAGTATATATATTTTTTTTTTTTGCTCGCATAAACAAAAATTTACGAGACACTTTAATAGAAATAAGTTCGCAGCTATTCCTGTTGCTAACAATCTAGTATAAAGCGAACACAGCAGGATATTCTTTCTTGCATCAATTTATCGTATAGATTTGAGTTTTCTTAAAAGTGGCTTTTATAGCAGCCTGCAAAAGCAAAAACCTACAAAAGAAAACGAAGGTAAACGTTAGATAAACACCGACAATTCTACTGTTAGCTGCCCACTGTTCGACTAGATTGACCATTTGTAGAACGTTGTCCCATCACAACAGGAGGGAGGGGTTCAGAACTGAATACTCGCATAATTGCTATATCTCAATCTTTTTCTTCTCATTTCATCCGTAGTTCTAATAATGCATGTTTTATCGTTCTTTTTTCTCTCTCTGGCCCTTGCTTTACTTCTTTTTTTTTTCCCCTCTTTCATAATCTCTTGGGCATTCATTCCAACGACTTTTTTTTTTTTAACCAACGTCCCGCAGTTGTTGACGTTGATTAAAATGTTAAAAAGGCGCAACCTACCTGCTCGGACGCTGACCGTGCGCAGTTGCACAGAATTTTTATATGTGTGCGTTTCTATTGTTTCAAGTTTAAAAAATTATGGGGAGAACGAAAATGTGTTAATATTCAAATCTGTTGATTTCATGCTGACGCGTGTTTTTATTGTCTGACTTACCTTCTATGCAACTATTCTGATTGCGTTTTTTGCTTCGCATTCATAACTAAGACCTTTCCACACGGAGAAACTGAAAAGTAATTCAACTGCAACACAATTGCTTAGAAAGTTGCAAACCACTGCAATTCGAAACATTATTGCAACCTATACTTTCAGATGAGCAAGTCACACACAATGCAACATTGATCTCACATTCATATTGAAGCATTTTAAACAAAAAGAAATAAAAATTAAACAAAATGAGCTCTAGTGATTTGAGTGACGGTGAAATTATTTCCTATTTCTATGCGTAAGGAATACAACGCCAAACATTAATTAGGGTTCATCCGTATATAAGAAATAATACAAACTGCACCGCAACAAGTACCACACAATTGTTTTAAATTATCAAGAAAAACACAAGTCTCTGATTATAGATTGCAGCAAGCTGTGTTGCATAAAACTTATCGCGAACGTGCTGCCAACTAGTTGTGGAAAAGATGCATCATCTGAACGTTTTGGTTTACTTACATGGGCTAGCAACATTTGTTGATGTTGCGCTGTTTTTCAATTGCTCCATGTGGAAAAGGCCTAAAGCTTGGTTCACCCTAGGGACCCAATGTGTCAATCAGATCCGTTTCGAATTCAAAATGAACTCACTTCTCGTACATTTTATCCGAAACGGATTGCTTTTCGGATCCGTCAGTGACCCGTTTTCGTATAAAATTTCTCTCAAAAACGAGAATCGCTTTTTTCATTTTTTCGGGTCCCTCTCGAACTCAGAACGGACTTCATATTATATACTTCATATTATATACGAACTCGTTTTTTCTAAGTAATGCGAATTTGCGACGCACTCGTTTTTTGAAATAGCAAGGATTCAAAACGGATTTATGCTAAATGCAATATTTTATTTTTTAATATAAATTTTTTCCAGCTTTTACTCTTTCCAGTTACGCTTTGTGATAAAGCGTACAAAATTAACGCAATTAAAGAAGTTTTCACAAAATATCTTGTGTATTGCTATCCTATAGTCAAATGCAACTAATTCACTCATAAGGATTATTTAAAAATTCTGACAAGCACTTTTATACGATTTAAAGGAAAGCTTGAAGGAGCACGTGCCTAATGATATAAAAAAGCTATTTAAATTAAAAATAAAATGAAAATAAAATAAAAGATTTGACAACAAATTTAAGAATGCCTTTTGTGTTAACGTTGTGACCATTTTTTTACGGATTCGTAACGGATTCGAAACGGGTTCGTCGAAACATAGGAAAGCGAAGTGCGTACTGGCGGACTTGTAACGGGTTCGAAACGGATCCGCTTCCGTTTTTGTGCATATTGGGGACCCGGACATGCTCATGACTTTGACCCCTTTAGGAGTCCAGTTGTGGGAGATATAAACTATTTCCAACAAGTTTTGGGATTTTGTACAGGGATCCAAAGAAGGTTGGTAGATAGAGGGTAGGTGTGCTCAGAAGAAATATTGAGGGGCAAAAAATAATAGGACCTGCTAATACATTAATTTTCAATGGTCAGTTGGTGTCAATCAAATGAAAAATGACAACACGCTGTTATTTTTTCTACCTTTGACAATGTTGAAAAATTAAAAACAACTGAATATGCGAATATAGAAATATATTCGATATATTGAATATATTTATTTAGGTGATATTTTAATTGATTAACTTTTATGTCATCATAAAACTGACATAGTGAAAACCAGGCTTAACTGTTATTGTTATAACTACTGTTGCTAAAACAACTGCAACAGTAGGGTTGCTTTAGTTATGAATAAGAAACTTTTGAGACTCATGCAGTTAATACATTAAAAAAAATGCATGTGGGTGATTCTACATTAAGAGGTTCTAGCGATGGCTAAATCAAAAAACCATAAATAAGTTCAAAATTTGCAGAAAACGACAAACATACATAATAATAAACAACGTTTACTTTGTTACCAGTAAATTATAATACCTAAATTAAAATAGTTTAGTTATAACTGCATGTTAACCTACAAAAAAGTATCTACCCTGTCCTGTCCCTTTACTATATCGCAAAGAAGTCAGTGTAATTAAATACATTTCTAATTGATTAGGCATTTAAGCAATATATTTCATAAAGAGCATAAGTAATAAGGGTAAATATTAAAAAAAAAAAAATAAATTATCTCTAAAAAAAATCTGCAATTTTTGTCCCTCGTATTTTAAGCCTCCTAACCTGGATGTTTTACTTCCATTAAAAAATGTCGACAACGTACTTGTCGCTATAATTATAAGTCTCAGAGCATTGACTTTGATGTGAAGTTGACAACAAACCATGATACAATGATTACCAACTAGCCTTGACAACTACCTATTTCCTCAAGAGCAGCGATCGAGAGTTATCAAAATCAATACATAGTTTAACTTTTCATCTGTTTTTCTGCTTATTTGTTTTCTCTTTTTCAATGTATTTTTGACAACTCCAGATCGCCAATAGAACTGTCACTCCTACCTTGTAAATCATTATACCATGCAACAAACCATGCATTGGCGGATAGTTCAATCACGCCACTCGGAATGTGTGATGTGTCGGTGAATGCAGTATCTCCACTGGTAAGTTTTATTCCTTTGTTATTTAAAGTGTAATATTGCTTGTAATGTGTATTAACTTAAATTTCTGCGTAGTTTATCGTGTTCCTTCGTTTTTTCTTAACAATATATTTTCTTCTTGGTTTTTTTGTAAAAATGTCTCTCCCCTGTCGTAGTTCCCCTGCCTCTCAAGATGCCAGGGTAGAGACCATAAGTCCAGGGTAGATACGAAACAAGAGTAATATATAAAGAATTGTGCCTTCAAGTGAGCAGAAATGAAATATACTGCGCATCTACATCACTTGTGCTTGTCCACCTATGTTTTTGTTTTTGCGCGTCTCTGGTCTTTGAGTCTCTACCCTGTATAGTATAGAGCAGTGTGAGCGAATGCCTATTCACGTATCAGAAAGCCTGTCTGCCTCTGTCTTTCTCTCATGTGCTCGGACTAGCACACAACTTAAAGAACAGCATAAGTGTGTTTTTTTTGGCTGACATTGGTATGGAGTATAGAATATCTCCCCTGGTCCCTTAAAAAGCCCCTAAAAATTAATTAATAGGCTGGCCATCTCAAAGTAGTATACAAAAAACTTGATTACATAGTACAACTGCAGAAAAAGACATATATTAAAATATTTATGTCACGCAGTCTTTCCTAATATGTATCAGGCAACGCCTCTTAACGTAGCATCACCCGTACGTACATCATTTTAAATAATTGAATCGTTATTGAAGCGTTAGCTTCTTTAGCAAAGGTATTAACGGGAGTGAATTTAAAGCTTAAACAACAACAACTACATGCAAACGTAATAAAAAACAACTCTCACTCGACGATGCTGATGTTGATAGCATCGCTATTGTGTGCGCTTGCTAAGAATTGTTTTTGCATGTGTAGTTTGTGGGTAAACTAGAACTTTAGCAAAGTAATTTATATATGGTACTCGGCTCTCACCATCTAACCTAAGATTGATCATAGAGAACGCTTACTGCTGAGCTGAGCCGAAAAACACATTGGAGCAAAAGAGATGAATGACTTGGTTTCTTTGTTGCTCCCATGTGTTTTTCGGCTTGGCTCAACAATAAGGGTTTTCTATGTTCGCTACCTAATTATTCCATAGTCTTGCTCATGTCAGCCATTGTTGTGACGTCAGCTATAAGATGTATGCTTGGGTAGAGCAAGTGACCGTAGCTGTAAAACGAAACTGACAACTTATACAAAATCTGGAACAACTCTCTGTTTTCATCTTTTTTTTTGAAGCGAAGCTTTTTACTCCTCGTTCTGTGATTTGCTTGGAGTGAAATCTGAAAAATTTTCGACAGATTTTTTCTTGGAAATTTTATGGTTTCTTTGTTGCTAGTGCTTATTACAACAAGAAAATTTAATACTTTAATATTAAATAATAAAAATATCTACTGCCCTGCCCGTGGGGATCGAACCCACGTCCTCTTACACGAGAGTCCAGTACACTATCCACTAGGCCACACACACTTGTTACAAGCAGTTGTTAATTCAATACTAATTATAACAGAAGCTATGCTGCAGTAGATCGTCATTATCTATCAATAGATAGAGGATTGTGTATTTGCTATGCTACAACTATCAAAAATTTGCTTTTATTTGCCACAAGGTGTCTCCAGCATCGGTTTGTTTGTATTGTGAATGCGTTTGTGGTGCTGTTGGCATAGAGTGTAAATTATTATCTAGATATTGCATCAACTCTGCTAAATCTCTGGCATGTGTTAACCGAATTATTTCACTTAAAAACATGAAGAAAAAAACTCTGTTAACACATGCCAGAGATTTAGCAGAATTGATACAATCTTTAGATAATAATTTATACTCTGTGCTGTTGGTACGAAGAAAATTAGCAATGCCCACAAGTGCACAGAGCATAAATTATTATCTGGAGATTGCATCAACTCTGCTAAATCTCTGGCATGTGTTAACAGAGGTTAACAGAGTTTTTTTCTTTCAATTTCTTTTCATTCAATAATAAAAAAATAAGCAGTAAATATGTTTTCTGTATATATGTAATTTATTTTATGTTATTTTAAGTTTTTGAATTTAAAAGTTAATTTATTAAAAAGAAAAAATTATTAAGCTATCAAATCTATGTAACTGCGAAAAAGCTTCGCTTCTCTCGTGTGTCCAACGACGCACCTGTATTTTTTTTTTGGTGGCCATTGAAAAAATCAAATTACCCGATATTTTTGACCGACAAAATTAAAGGCACAAAATAAGTGTTATTTTCGACCGATAAAATACAAGTTAAAAGTGTTTTTACCCGTAAAAATAAAAGACTCGAAAATTTAAAAGGGTTTTAATATGGCGGCCGTGGCGCAGTGGGTAGAGTGCGTGGCCCATACGGCAGAGTACCGTGGTTCAATTCCCACCTGACACTAAAAGTTTTTTAATTGAATTAATTTTTCTGTGCTCAAAAGCAAAGCTTAGAGAGTAAAAATTGCCTTCAAAAGCTTTTTGAGAACAACTAACCGTTCGAAGTCGGCATTAAACTTTTAGGTCCAATTCTCGTTCTATCATTTGTGTTTAAACATTTCACAACACACAGAACACAACACGGCGTTGATCATAAGAACCTCGGTCAAAGTCCTTTCAAGGGCTGAAATGGCAATTTAATTTTTTAATATTCGTAAAGCTACAGCCATTACGATCGTAATGGTATATTTGAAAATGTCCTCTGAACTTTTTCGTTATGCTATTTTCATTTCAAAATTGTAAGATAACAAAAACATAAATTCATGAACACATTTCACCATGCACTTTTCTTAACTTTGCCTCTCTGTAAAAATTTTTTTTAAGTTTATTAATGAAATTGATAGTGGAAAATTATGAACTTTTGTTACGTTATGTACAGTGAAGGACAAAAATCTACATACAGTATGGATCTTAATGAAAGTTTAATTATGCAGTTTAATTAGAGATGACTTTTAAGTTAAAAAAAATAACAAAATCTTTGATCACAATCAACTCAACAAGAAATTACATACAATACATTTAAATTTGTTTTGCTTCTCATTAGATTATTGATTATTAACTCTCATTAAGTTGTGTTTTAAGAACTGTTTTAATCGGTAGCACTCACATAATTGGAAACCAAAACAAAAGTTTAACTACCGTGCGAAAATGTAAAAATTTCATAAAGAATCCTTCGACAAAATTGCACAATATGTAAAAGAGTACATTAAAAATTAAATCTACTTAAAATCCATTACAATCGAAACGCACTACGCGTTTATTCTTTCAATTAATACTATTTTTAATCTTACATCTAATGCTAAGAAGCTAGTGCATCTGTCAGCAGTCCTGACGACTACACCCTGGATTTTTTTTAATCTTTATTTTTATAAATGAATGATTAAACATGTGTTAAAAAAATGTTAGTATTTCTGTAATATTATTCATTTTCTTAGGCTTACTGCATCATGCTGATAAAAATTACTTTAGTTTTGGCCACCAGTGTATAATTGATGAATATAATGTTCTGTAGATATAATATTCTGTAAGAGCGACGATCATAATTTGATCAATATCATCGGATGTTGACAATCCGAAATCAACACACTCATAATTAAAGACTAAAAAACCAACTTCAAAAAATGTTTTTCAGCTTTAATCAATTGCTGTTTGTATTCGGAGTTTTCACCTCGAATCACAGTTCTGTAGAATTTCAAAATGAGATTGATGTAAGAGATTATTTGTTCGCAGCATATCGAATTTGATTCCATGCTGTTCAATAATGTGTTCTTTTCTATATATGCATGCATATGTTTATGCCAGGGACGTATTCAAAATAAAGGCATTAATGCGTTGATAGCTTTCTCCCGTTATGATGTTAAAGGTGTTTATTTGATGGTTATTGTTTTTTATTTTTATTGCCTTTATTTGCTGGATGGAATTCCTTGACTGAGCAGAGTTAAATATGTGGATTACTCGCAATGCTTATTGAGTATACAGTATACTTTGAAATTATAAATTATAAATTATAAATTATAAATTATAAATTATAAATTATAAATTATAAATTATAAATTATAAATTATAAATTATAAATTATAAATTATAAATTATAAATTATAAATTATAAATTATAAATTATAAATTATAAATTATAAATTATAAATTTAAATTATAAATTATAAATTATTAAATTTATAAATTATAAATTATAAATTATAAATTATAAATTATAAATTATAATTATAAATTATAAATTATAAATTATAAATTATAAATTATAAATTATAAATTATAAATTATAAAATTATAAATTATAAATTATAAATTATAAATTATAAATTATAAATTATAAATTATAAATTATAAAATTAATTAAATTATAAATTATAAATTATAAATTATAAATTATAAATTATAAATTATAAATTATAAATTATAAATTATAAATTATAAATTATAAATTATAAATTATAAATTATAAATTATATAAATTATAAATTATAAATTATAAATTATAAAATTATAAATTATAAATTATAAATTATAAATTATAAATTATAAATTATAAATTATAAATTATAAATTATAAATTATAAATTATAAATTATAAATTATAAATTATAAAATTATAAATTATAAATTATAAATTATAAATTATAAATTATAAATTATAATTAAATTATAAATTATAAATTATAAATTATAAATTATAAATTATAAATTATAAATTATAAATTATAAATTATAAATTATAAATTATAAATTATAAATTTAAATTATAATTATAAATTATAAATTATAAATTATAAATTATAAATTAAAATATAAATTATA